>PVKA01004178.1:0-64347 GCA_004027165.1 Ctenomys sociabilis | reverse complement strand
TCTGGCAGCTTCTTCAGATTCTGAGGATGAGGAAAAGAAGCAAGCAAAAAGGAGAGAGAAAAAGAAGAACCGTTCTTCAGACAGTGAGGATAATTCAAAAAAGAAAAAGAAGTCAAAGGATGTAACCGAGAAAGAAAAGGACATTAAAGGACTTACCAAGAAAAGAAAGATGTATCCTGAAGGTAAACCTTCTTCATCTGAGCCCTTGTCGGAATCAGGGCATACTGAAGAGGTACGAGCGAAAAAAAAGAAAAGCAGTGAAGGATGAAAAAAAGCAACCAAAAAAAACAAAAAAGAAAAAGAAGTATAAGAAACACAGTAAGAAGAAGAAAAAGAAGGCTGCTAGATCCAGTCCTGAGTGACCACAACATTAACAAAAACCAGGACCTCCCTATGAAGAAAGTGCAATGTCTAAGAAATTTCAAATGTGAGTTATGCTATATTTACTAACATGCATGAATTTTCTTGCTCTTAGAATTGTTCCTGGTCTATCCAATAAGCCCTTCAATGCCCCTATGTGAAAGGGCCATAACTGTTGCTTGCTGCTTGCACATCTACTTTTTCTCCTCCACTGCCTGATAACCTTGGAGATAACACACTGCAGTCACATTTATTGTTAAAATATTTGGGAAGAAAGCTAATATTTTTGAATAGAAGTATCTAGTGATCAATAGAAATGAACCTGGATACATCCTAAGATGTAATGAGAAATGGCCGGTTGACTAAATTTTTTAAAGTAGGTATTACATTAATATTTTGAAATCCTAACTCTGTAGATAAGTGTATCATAATTTTTCCCCCTTGTATACTTTTTAGTTACCTTAGGAAGGAACCTTTAGGGTGGAAGGAGGGGTGGTTTTCTATCTCTTTAGCTAGCACAAGAGTATGCCTTGGTCCTCACACTGCCTACTTTTGTGGACATAGGAGCCATGCTTCCTGGGATGTCAGAGCTGGGTACGAGCCCTCTTGCCCTTTATTGAGCTTAATGGCATCTGTGGACTTTGTCATCTGTTGCTGTTAGCGAATCAGAGAGCTAGCTCTTTGCAGCATGAGAAAGCCCCAAAGCTCTGAGTTTATACCTGCACATCAACAAAAACTGAATGTTTTTAGCTTTAGAATGTGTTTATGCCATTTGAATTAATTTTTGACTGTGCTTTGGCTTTCAAGAGGAACTGTTTCGACACTGGCACTTTTTGAACTTAATCCCTAAAGATTCTCAAATGCATGTTTTATACTGTTAAGTTTTAACCAGTCAGAAAAATTCTATGTAACTAACCATAGCTACATTACTTTTTGCATGAATGTCATTCGGGCTGCAATGTTTATCTTTTGCTAACTCTTATTTGTACTTTCATTACCATCTTTAATGGCACCCTTGCCAAGATATTTAGCATGTAAATATGGAGTTTTTGTTTTAAACAGCTTCATACTGAAGCTAAGACAAACAAGTTGAGTGGCAGACCTGGTATGCTGTATCTCATTACATAAGCTGTTGCCAGAATCTTAGTAAATACAATGTTTTAAAAGTTTGCTGTCTTTGTATATTTGTAACAAATTATAACAAGTTAAATATAAGCGAGAATTGTATTACTGTTCTTGTGTCACATTTTGCTAAGATTTGAGCCTTGTATCTCTTACTGAATTACTAGGAATGTTAAGAGGAATTGATAAATCATATTCATTTTACATTTTTATATAATCAGGTAATATGACATATAATTGGATGTACAATTTTTCCTGCTACAGATGGTGTGCTAATTATAGTGTATATGCACAGAACATTTTGGCATGACAAGAAGCTGAATAAATAGCTATTTTACTTAAAAAATAAATAAAACAATACTAAAATTTCGTCTCACTCCAAAAAGAATGGTTATCATTAAGAAATCAACCAATAGCCTCTGATTATGAATAACAACTATTTGGGGCCAAGGAGATAGCTCAGCAGTCGAAGCACCTGCCTGGCTAGTGAAGGGCCCAGGGGCTGTCGGGGAAGAAAGCCTTCTCCACTGTTGTAGGAGTGTATTGTGAAACTATTGTGTATATCAGTATGGAGATTCCTCAGTACACTAGGGCTAGAGGTCCTGTTTGACCCAGCTATTCCCATTCTGGGTATCTTCCCAGAAGAATTATAAATATCGTATCCCAGTAATACATGTACAACCCTATTAATAGTGGCACAGTTTGTAATAGCTAAATCTTGGGAACAACCCAAATGCCCGTCAATTGTTAGTCTCTTTTCATTTCAATTCCACAACTGTGTCTTCCAAGAAAGCACAAAGGGAGTGCAAAGAAGAGGGTGCAGGACACATGGGAACAAATATTCTTTCAAGAAATGTTCTGGAGGCAGAAAACCTTAGAAATAATTAAGACTCTTCTTTGTAGAACAGAGCCACACTGCTGGTTGAATCTGCTGGAAGCGGAGCCAGGGTGGTACAAGTCAGGTCGCCATCCAGGGTTAGAGCAGAGACGAGGCTCGTGCAGCCCACAGGAGTATGTTCAGGTGGGCTAGATGACCCCCTCCACAGGCCTTATCAAATACATAGCCAGTGAAAGATGGTAAGCCAGGGCGGAAGTTCTATCCCTGAACCAGAGAGCAGAACAAACAACAGAGAAAATAGCTCGTGAAGGAGCCTTCCAAGAGTGTAAGAGAAAAAGGTAAAGATAAAACTGTGGGGGAAGAAAATAAACTGGTAGAAATTAGACCTATAGACAACAAGGATTTCTGATGATGTCAGAAATAATAATCACAAACATAATAAAAAATATTTTCTTGGTTATAAAAATCCACATATTAATGAGAAAAAGGCCCATACTTCTACATAACTTAAAAATTTAGAATCAAGAAGATATCATGCAAGTGAACAGAAAAATAGTTTAGCCAAAGAGGAAACAGAGTTAGGATAGTTTCAGTCCTTATTCTTTACCTCCACGTGGAGTAAGCTCTTCTAAAGAGGAAACCCCGTGGTCTATTCATCCTGCTCAGTGCCAAATTCAACTCCTAAACATAGTCAGTGGAAACCTATTTGAGGAATCAGAGGCAATTTCACTTTTCCAAAAAGTTTTTCAAACATCTACTACATAGGATGTTAAACTAATTAAGATTAATAAGCAAAAAATAAGGAAATCGACTAAAAATGTTGGTGGTCCTTGGGAAGCCAAGTTACATTTTCTGAAAGAATTATAAAATTAAAGAGCTAAAAATGTTTTTTTAGAAAAATAGGATTTTTTTTAAAAAAATTGGCTGATTCTACAATAGATTGGACCTATACTATTTTTTAAAGACTAATTAATTTATTTATTGGTTCAGGGTCTTGCTACACAGCTGGGACTTGTAATGATCCTCCTGTCTCAGCCTCCCCAGCTCTGGGGTTACAAGTGTGCACCACGGTGTCTACTTTCAGTGGCTGGCACATCAGCTGGCCCCTATTTTTTTTAAGCAAGATGAAAAGTAAGGAGGCATCACAATTACTGTGCTGAATTTCTGACTTTAACTGAAGGGCAAGCAAAACATCTTTTCTTCTGACTTTGATAATTAGAGAAATGTGGATTATAATATATATTTCATTAAATTGAAGGCCAGCTTGAGGACAACAGGGTGTTTGTTTTCCAATCACTGCAGAAAACAATGCAAAACAGACAAGTAAGAGCCAGAAGTTCGTGGATCTGAGGCAGAGCAGAGAGCAAATCAAAAAAGGTGTTCCTAGAGGTCGCTTGGGCCCGTCTATTCTCAGACTGAAGAGCTGTCTGCAAAGTTCGCACGGTCAGGCGCTCTTTGATTTGAGAAGGTCTCTAAGATTTCTCCTGCTTCAGTAATTGTGATGCTCCTTCTGTCTTTAACTTGGCTTGGTTCAAGACCCTTCTCCCGGGATCCACAAGCTGAGTGCTTTGATCTCAAGTTGCGCTGATCCAGTAATTCCTTGAAAACAAGTCTCCATCACATGGGGCCTTTTAACTCAGGCCACAGCAAGGCACAGGGAGGATGCGTTTCCATCCTGGAAAGGTGGAAAGCCCTGCATCTCCCCTCCTGGAAGCAGGGGACCAGATTTTAGAATGGGTTCCAATATGAAGTGAAACTGGTATGAGTCCTTCTAGTAAAAGCACAGACTGACAGATTAGACTACAAACTAATACAAGCATATACATTTTGAATGAAAACAAATGTAAAAATTACTGTATATATGTTCATGTATGAGTATATATAATATGTGTATAAAAATGTTTTTTAGAATTTTTAAAACAAAATTAATGATTCATATTAGGAATAGGAAAGCTTTTTTTTTTTTTTTTTTTTTTTTTTTTTAGAATGTATTTGATACAGGGTCTCACTACGCAGCTCAGACTTGGAGTGATCCTCCTGTTTTCAGCCTCCCCAGCACTGGAATTACAGGCATGGGCCACCATATCCAGACTTGGCGGCTGGCTCAGCGCACCCAGGGGTGGGGCTTGCGTGGCGTATGGTGCTGGGGACTGCATCTCAGTCCCTGCACTTGCCTAAGCAGGCACTGAGCTATCTCACTGGCCCTTTCGAAGACATTTTTGCGTCTCTTTCACAAGTTTCATATACTGTTGGCTCAAACCGACATACCAATATACCATGAAGTGCTGTAAGTGTCAGAAATTGTTTTTATCTGGTCTTGGGGCCTGGAAGTCCAAGATCAAAGTGACAGCAGGGTTGGTCTCCTCAAGGCTCTCCCTGGCTTGTGGACTGCTGCTTTGCTTCTGCTTCAGTCTTCCATGGCAGCTCCTCTGTGCCCTTGAGTCCAGGGTGCCTCTTATAAAAGCAGCAGTCATTTTGGATCAAGGCTCCCTCTAATTAGCTCCTCTTAACTTGATTTTGTCCACAAAGGTCCTATTTTGAAGGAGGTCAGATGCAGAGGTCCTGGAGGGTAGTATTTCAACATGTCCTTTTGGGAGGTATAACTCAACCCATAGCTAGAAATCATGCTAAAATGAACAAAATAACAAATAGCTTCAAAGCAAAAATATAATGTAGGGCATGCTCTAAAATCATGGTCTAAAGGTAAAGCCTGAGATAGAGCCATCAAGCCTTTTAAAAACTGACACATATCAAGGTGGGGTCTTCAGACAGGCTCAAGGATCTTTGAAGACATTAAGGGTATGAATCACAGACCCTCTCAATCAAGCTATAGAGTTTCTATGAAGATAGAGGATATTGTCTTTAAGCCTGCTTAACACTCCAAGGGTCTAATATCAAAGAGATTTGTGGGTGTGCTCTTGTCTAACTGAGCCTCCAAAAGATTTACAGGAGGTGCACCAAATTTTTCAAAGAATTATATCAAGTAAACATCTTTAAGTTTGTGCTACAAGGCATAGAGACAGTACAAAACCAATACAAACCTTTGTGCCAAAAGACATTTCTATAGCCAAAAAAAAAAGCCTTTCCCCAAAAAGGAAGGATACCTCAGAAGGAAAGTCCAAGAGCTCAGAGGGTCAAAAGCCAGGAATGCAGACAGTCTTGATAAAGGATTTCAAAATCACTATGGATCAACACCCCCTGTGGTCTTTCAATGTTACTCCTTTTTGAATAGGAACCTATATGGCATTTATCCTATCTTATCCCACCACTGTGCACTGGCTATGTGAATGACAGTCGACTTGTCCCTTTAGGGTTTAAGGGAAGAGGAATGCAGAAGGACGGTGCCTGGGAGCCTTCTCTGCATCTAGACTGGATGTGGATCATGAGGTGCGAGATTCTGAGCCAATGCTGCACAATGTGATAAAATCCTTATGAGAAAGTATGAATGTGTTTTCAGAAGAATAGCGATTCTCACCGTGAGCCTGAGGATGGGTTGCAGTCACTGGGATTCAGGATGTGATCCTGCCTCACGGTAGTGACAACCTTCCATACTCCCTCCAGCATACTCAGGGTGCCCTGTGTAACAAGTAGACTACTTCAGAAGGGATGGCATCTCTATCCTGCGATTGGGTTACAAATGAACCTGCTGTGGCTGGCACTTAGTGCTTCCCCTCTTCCCTTCTGTCCCCTCCTTCCCTTTCCCCTTCATCCCTCCCTCCCTCGCTCCATATTTCATAACTACCTCTGGGGGGAGCCATGTCATAAGTAGACCATGTGGCAAGGAATGGAAACTTCTTATCAGAAGTTTTATGCGTAGACTTAGAGGCCTTCTTCCAGCCCTAATCAGCTCTCCAGAGATGGCAAAGATGGTACAATCAACAGAGTGCAGTCTCAGGGGAAAACCTGAGCCAGAAGCACCCAACCAAGACATGCCGATTCATAGCCCCAGAGAGGGTGTGAGATAATGATGGTCTTTTTAAGATGATAAATTTGGAGGTACAGTAATTTGTTGCACAGCCATAGATAAAAGAGCATCCCAAACCAAAAATAGTTACAAGTTTTAGCAGGCACACACACGTTATTTAAAAAAATATATAAAGTGGTAGTTTTTAGGCTTTCCATACTGCCAAACTGCTCTCTACAAATGTGGGACCAAATTTTCCTTCCCTAGCATTCTACCAGGGACTTATATGGCTGCATACAGTTTCCTAAAACTGTAGCTCTCCAACTTTCTTTTTATCTGCAGGGTTTGGGGAATCTATCATGTTCTTTCAAATTTTTATCTTACTGATATTAGAAAATAGGTCCATTATAAAATAGTCACCTTTAATTCTATTTTCTGCAGTCCTAGACACCATCCGGGATTTATTTAATATAATTCTTTTCTACCTATAGTTGTTCTCTGACAGAGGAATATTTTTCATGGGTGCCTATTTTCTAACTGGGGGGAAATCATCCCACATTTTTTTGCACGTAAGCATTAGACATATACACATGAGGCAAAGCAAAGGTTCTAGATTCAGTTAGGTTTTGCCACTTCTGAGCTTCAGTTTCTATAATTTGGAATGAAAGCGAGGACAATATGAACTTGTTGCATAGATGAAATAAAAGAAAATGTGTAAAAAAGTATTTGAAGAGGTACAAATCTTACGCTCACATTCCTTGGCTTATTATGATTAATGCCTCCATTTTTATGGCCAGTGTAATTCAGTGTTCATTATGCAAGAACTGCTTACTAGAGCTAAACTGAGAAGACCATGAAGATTTTTACCCAGCACTCCCACGTGGGGTGAGTGCATGTCTAGTTTCAACCTAAGGTAAATGGAATGCATACTAATTAAGACAAAACCTACAAGGCTGGAGGAAAGAATGTGGACTGCTTCTATATTTCAGTTTGTATTTTTTGCCTAAATTTTATTCATCTGGCATATGTTGCTCATGTCCACCTGTATTATTTTGATGTATCTTGAAATAAAAGATTCTGCTTAGCAATTGGAACACCTGACCCAAACAAAATTAAATATTGGTCTCTGGGCAGTGATTCCATCTAGAATTCCAAGTGTACCTACAAATAAGTCTGTAGTTTTATTCAGAATCTTTAAGTAGAAAGCACAATAATATAGTAGGCTTGCTTTCCTTCCCAGAAATTTACTGTTGCTCTTGAATTTTCTTCTAGAGCATCTTTCATTTTAGACTTGTTTGGCCAACCTCTCCCTGTACTTGCCTCTGATGCTGGAAGGACCATGAGCCCCCATGAGAGAACAAACATTTGTGAAGTCCTGATAACCTTTTCCTTCCTTGGAGAAAGGAGGCCATAATTTCACTCAGAGTGGGGCCAGGAAATGCCTTGCTTTGCCAGTAGACAAGGAGAGAGGAGGTCCTGTGCATTCCCTTGTAAAAGTGCTTCTATAGTTTTCCAAAATCATGCCACAAAAGTTGCTTGTCATGGCTGCTGTATCATTTTCCCAGGGTGGGGACAGAGAAGAAACCAGTGAATAATGGCTCGTTGCACCGAGACTTTTCCTGCCATTCTCTGGAGAAAATCTTTGGTGAAAAAGTTATCAGTAGCCCATATATTTAACAAGTGATGGCTTATTTTCTAATGTGTAGAGTGAGTGCTGATTTGAGAGAGTCAAATCAATCTATAGATGGAGTGAAAACAGTAGTAATTACCTGGAGCTAGCTCAGATTTTACCTCTTATCACGTGTTACATTCTCCCTCCTCATAGGTGTGTCCTCAACTCAGGGTATATGAGAACCCCCCAAGAATGATTAAGACATCGAGCATAAGACATTGTTTCCTCTACAACACCAGGCTAAATCACAAGACAAAGAGAAGTAGTTTCAGATGAGTATTGCAAATTATCCTCGAAGTCCAGGACTGTAAACTAATTTCCAAACAACGGCTTACATTATTTTTGCTGGTATAGAATTGGAGATTTGGATGGAAGTTGGTACAGGGTTGAAACAGGATTATTAGGAGTGTCACTTTGTAGAGCTATCTGTTTAGAAAAAATTACTGTCACCAGTTTTTTATTGTTATGGTCAGTGTACCACCTGGTTGCTCCTTGAGTGCATTTGACTTTAGAAGGCAATGAAGCCACGATGTTTCTAAGAGACAATGCCAACACTTCTGGCTCTCAGAGCCTTAGACCACAGTATCTTTGCTCAGGTTGGTGTTGGGAATTTCACCCAAGTGCTTCTTTGTGGGAAACACAATGCATCTGTGTTGATGGTCAGATAACACATAGATGGTACATGCGTGGAAAGAGATGCATGCGAATCAAGCGGGGTCTTCAAGAGCTTTGGTCAGCTGAGAGGAGTTGGGAAAGACCATTGTCAATAAGTTTGGGAAAGGGACCAGGGAAATGGCTCAGCAGAATAAGTACTCCCCTGGCAAGTACAAGGGCCTGAGTTCAATCCCAGGTTCTGCCTGGGAGTTCAAGGGTTAGGGATGGGCACAGAGTAATAGAAGCTAGTGCCCTTATTTGGTATTTAAAAGCCAACACACGATTTCCCATGGTTCTGTGTGGCTCTGGTCCTTCCACTGTAGCAATCATCGAAGAACAGTAGCCATGGCCCTCTGCTATCCCATGGCCATGGGCCTCAACAAGGGCCACAGGGTGACCAAGAATGTGAGCAAACTGAGGCACAGCCACTGTTACACACACCTCATCAAACACACCAAGTTTGTGTGAGACATGATCTGGGAGATGTATGGCTTCGCGCTCTATGAGGGGCGCTCCATTGACTTGCTCAAGGTCTCCAAGGACAGATGCACCCTCCAGTTCATCAAGAAAAGGGTGGGGACAGACATCCATGCCAAGAGGAATCTTGAGGAGCTGAGCAACGTGCTGACTACCATGAAGAAGACAACTGCCAAGGAGGACTGAGCCCCTCTGGAATAAAGCTTTGCAGAAAGTTGAAAAAAAACAAACCTACAATGTCCTAAATGGCATATGTTTCATTAAAAATATCATGACACAGAAATATCAAGAGATTTATTTCAGGTGCGGAACATCAGAAAACAGGACTGGCACTCAAGTTTCCTGAGCTCATGATGTGCACTGAGTTTGACATACCTTCTGACTTCCCAAGGATGACCTGGGTTGGGAAGATGAGTTGATGTGTTGGGAAGAGATCCTCCTTACATCTTCAGGGCATGGTGGCTGTCCATGCAAAGATGATCTTGTGTGAAAGAGAGGGTCCCTTTCTGCTGACTGGTGCTTGAAAATTCTATAATACAGAGCATATTCGCCCCGCTCAGTAAGAGGTAAGGATAAAATCCTTAAGGGAATGAATGGATGACATTGCCATAAGCCATTCTTGGTGGTTCAAGAAGGGATATTTGGTGACCTGGAGAGACCCAAAATGAAACAGGCAGAAAGAGCAAAACCAGAATGTGTGCACCCTCAGCAGCCACTGCTTCAAGGCTCAGCTTGGCATGTCCCTTTTCATTGTGGCTGACTAGGAAATATTCCTGTTGAGCATCGCTTTTGTCTCCCTCACTCCCTGTCCACCCCATGGTAATTCAGACACTGGTTAACATTAGGAGTTGCATTTTCTCTTTTCCCATCACTTCCAGTTTTCTCCAACTCTTGCATAGCCCTATATTCTCTTCTAAACCAACCCTATCACGAGAAGGAATAGAAAGGGAAGGAAGAGAAGTGAAGGAAAGGAAAAGGAAGAGCAGCTTCACTTCTGACAGCCACATGAGAAGGATGGCCATTTCTGCAGAAATGTAAAAGCTGGCAGTAAGCCTTGGGGTCATCTAATCAACGCTTCTCATTATAGATAGGAACCTGAGGATCAGGAATGTTAGTGTTGTCTTCAAGGTATCATAAGCACCCAGGGCAAAGGTGGAACTGATATTTGACTGTGATGATGTCTGTCCTCAAACACACACCCTTTATTTTTAGCATCCATCAGTGCATCTTCCTGGAAACAATGGATACCACAGTGCTTGCCTTATGGGAATTTTCTGTTTCCCTTGTTCTTACCACACTTATTAACTTGAAAACAAGAGCTCTCCCTTTTCTCCCAGTTGCTTTTTGTGGTGTTGGAGCTCAAACCCAGGGCCTCACAGTGCTAGGTACATGCTCTGCCACTGAGCTATCCCCTTTCTCCAAGTATTTATTCAATTGTCATTGGCCCAAGTGTGGATTCATAGATATTTGTTTTATGCTTTTAAATTAAATCTAGGGCCAGAGAGATAACTCAGTGGAATAAGCACCAGCTTAGGCAAGCACAGGGGCCAGGGTTCGATCGCTGGCACCACATGCCATGCCGGTCTGCCCCCAGGTTCCCTGAGCAGGCCACCAAGTCTAGGTGTGGTGGCGCATGCTTGAAATCCCAGTGCTGGAAACCTTGAAAACAGGAGGATCACTACGCATCCGAGCTGCATAGTGAGACCCTGCACAAAAGACATTAAAAGAAATGTAATACTATCAATTATTTGTTTTCTTGCTCAGTTTTTTCCAAGCTTTCTTATCAAACAGCTCTTTGACGCTGTTCCTTATGTGACTGTGATATGCCCCAACTCTTTAAGTATTTTATTATTTATTTATTTATCATTTGTTTATTTGGTACAGTGTTTCTTTGTGCAGCTCAGACTCATTGTGATCCTCCTCTCCACAGTGCTGGGTTTACAGGTGTGTACTACCACATCTGCTCTCAGTGGCCAACACAGTGTGACCAGGGTTCTGAGGCTGCCAGGGTATGCAGTAGGGGGATCGAACCCAGGTCATTGCACTTGCCAAGCAGCCACTTAGGCTGCCGAGCTATTGCCCCAGCCCTGGAATTGTATCCTTGATTTAGCTTTCTAGAATTGAAATTGCTGTGTCCAAGGGTAAGCTCATTTGTAGTTTTGCTAGGTATTGCCAGATTCCCTCAGAGAGTTGTATGAGTTTGTAAAAGTCAACTCCCACTCTGCTGACTGATGGTTTTAAAGTCCTATAATAGAACATATTCCCATTGCTTTGTAAGAGATAGGCATTAAATTTCTGAAACTCCAGAGAGAGGAAAAAAACTGGTATCAGCAATATCTGTTCCCTGCCATCTTGTCAACAGAACTTGTTCTTATGCTTTTTGATTTTTGTCAGTTTGATGGCTGATGGTATCTCAGGTTTCTGTAAAGACCTGTAACTTTAAGAAGTTGTTCATTTGTGTGTGAGGGTCACTATACATTTTTCATATATTACCTACTTATGTCATTTAACTTTCTCTCCATAGGCTCCTGATACTTTGTCCATCATTTTTCCCCATATTGGGGACCAAACCATGGGCCTTATGCATGGTGGGCAAGCTCTCAACCACTGACTGACATACTCTGTGTCTTGTTCATTCATTTGTATGAAAGCATTCTACTCAGTGGAAGAAGGCTTACCTCACATCCAAGGCTGTGAGTTCATTCCCTACCACCACCAAAGAAAAGTACTATCTGCATTAAAATGTGTACTTTTCTGTCATAATGCAATAGTTTTATCTCAAGTTTCCACTTATGTTTGGAGTTTATTCACAGTTCTCCTTGCCATTAAAAAATATTTTGTATTTTTTTCTGATGTTGGAGATTAGAGAACCTTCATACTGAGTTACTTCCCATCCCCTCCTCTTAAAAAAATTATCTCATGACAGAGTCTTGCTAAATTGTCCAGACTGTGATTGAAATCCCACTCCTGCTTTAGGCTCCCGGAGTACTGGGGGTACAAGCATGTACCATCACACTGTAGTCCAATGTAGAAATAGTTTTCTTGATAGTCATTGGATTTTAACTCACAGTTAGAAAGCCTTTCCTGTCTTAGTTTAAAGATGAGTTTACCTGTGTAAACATCAGTATTAATGTTCTGAAGAGTCAGAGGATTAAACTTATAGTTTAGCATCCAAAAGAGAGGGAGCCACAAAAAGAGAACCTTAAAAATATGCGTGTGAGGCCGTTTTGTGAGAGACAGAGACTGCGTGGGTGCTGCTGTGCTGCTGACCTCGAGCAGCCGTCAACGCCACAGAGAACCTGGGAGCAGGAGGTTCGGAATCAAATCTCTTCTCTTATCCCTCTCCTGTGGGATATTTTGATCTTCAGCTACAGTGTTTGTCACTGTCAGCAAGCTTATCTTCAAACACGATGGCTAGCAGTGTTACCGACAAGACAGATCCTCGTTCCATGAGTTCCCACGAGTTTCCTGGGAATCTGAACACTCTTGCAGTGAAGAAATCTGGTGTGGAGGCCATCTTCTTGAAGTATGGCAAAATTGTGGGTTGCTCCATTCATAAGGGCTTTGCCTTGTCCAGTATGTTAGCAAGAGAAACGCCCAAGCTGCTGTAGCTGGAGAGGATGGCAGAATGATTACTGGCCAGGTTTTAAATATTGATCTGGCTGCAGAGCTGAAAGGGAACAGACAAAGAGCAGGTGTGAAATGATCTGCAGCAGAGATGCAAGGCTCCTCTTTTGACTTGGACTATGACTTTCAATGTAATTATTATGACAGGATATACAGTCACCCCACACATGTTCCTCTTCCTCCTATTGCTTGGGCTGTTGTACCCTCAAAACGCCAGTGTGCATCAGGAAACACCTCCCAAAGAAGCAAGAGTGTCTTCAATTCTAAGAGTGGCCAGCGGGGATCTCGGTCTAAGTCTAGAAAGTTGAAAGGTGATGACCTCCAGGCCATTGAGAAGGAGCTGACCTGGATAGAACAAAAAGTGGATTCTGTACTGGAGAGCTGGGAGAAAATGGAAAAGGAGCAGAGAGAACAAGCAGTGGAGATGAAGAATGATAAGACCAAGGAGGAACAGACCAGCATCTCCCACAAAAAAGATGAGACCAACGTGAAGATGGAGTCTGAGGGTGCTGCGGATGACTCTGCTGAGGAGGGGGATCTACTGGATGACGATGAAAATGAATATCAGAAAGAGGACCACTGAGGTTGATCAAGGATGATGAAAAAGAGGCTGAGGAAGGAGAAGATGGCAGAGACAGCACCAATGGCGAGGATGACTCTTACACACATAGTTGGGTTTAGAAGTCTTATCCCACTATTTCTTTATCTAGGCACTTGTCTAAGATCAAAATTTCTCCAGATCCTCTCCCCTAGAATCTTCAGCACATGCTCACTGTTCTCCCTGTGTCCTACCAGGCTCGTAATTGGCCTGCGCATAGGGCCATTTTCACATCCTTTGATGCTCCTGGTAGTTTTGTTAAGTCTTCCCCTATAATTTTTGCTTTTTAGTTTTGATACCTCTTCGTGACTTAATAATAAAAGATTGTTTGGTTTTTATAAAAAAATTAATGTGAACACCACTCAAAACATTAACTGAAAAAAATGAAAGACTTTGGGCCCAGTAGATAGCTCAGCCTGGTAAATACAAGGACGAGGGTTTAATCCCCAGTACCTCATGAGATACTGCCTCCCCAAGGCCTATTAAGCAGGCCACCAAGACCAGGCATAGTGGCATATGCCTGTAATTCCAGCACTGGGGAGGCTGAAACAGGAGGATTGCTATGAGTGGGAGCTGCACAGTGAAACCCTGAATCAAATACATAAATTTAAATAAATAAATGGATCAAATCATTAACTGAATTGTGAAACACATTATTCATGAGTGGTCAGGGTGTAAAAGAACTGAGGGGATTTTAAGTTGGAAGATTTCAAGATCTGAGCAGATTCCACTGTTGCCCTTCACCTTGGACTCAGAATTTATAGTTTGAATCCTGGCAGGTTAGAGGAGTATGACGAATCCATTGGATTTTTCCACTGAAATCCCAGAAGGACTAAAACTTAGAAAGACTATGACCCAAGAAAAGGTATTTTTCTAGGGACTAACTTGAAAACTAAGAGAAACTAAAGGAAAACTGGAGAAAAACTCTTCTTTAAAAAAAAAAAAGTCTTCTTGACAAATCATAAAACTGACCCTCCATGAACTGAAATTTATTTTAATTATTTAACTGCATGCTAGAGTAAAGCTCAACACTCTCCAGAGGAAGCTGATGGGATTTGTAATCAATGTCATTATAGTGTCCACAAAAGAATGAAACATTACACGCTGTGAAAAATTAGAAATTAGAGCTCCCCAGTCAAGAGGAAAACTGGTCAATAGAAAAAGGCCTAATCACTGAAATAAGTAACCCAGATGTTGAAAGTAGTACGTAGGTATTTTTTTAAAGTATAATTAATTTATGAAAAGGTGGGCAGGAGCATATGCATATAATGATTTAAGAGATAGGGAGTTTCAGGAGATTTTTTTGAAACTATAAAAAATTAACCAAATAGAGAATCCTTAAAAAGCTAGGACTGCAAATCCCATTCAAACTAACTATCTCCCTACTGGGAATTTTCCCAGAGGAACTGAAAACATCATATCATAGGGATAAATGTGCACCTATGTTTATAGCAGCACAATTCATGAAACAACCGAAATGCCCATCATCTGAGGAATGGATGAAAAAGATGTAGTATTTTTATACAATGGAGTATTACTCAGCTATAAAGAATGATAAACTTGAAGCATTTATATTTAAGTGGATGCCACTTGAAGATATACTCATAAGTGAAATAACCCAGACCTACAAGTGTAAATATCATATAGTCCCCCTAGTGTAAGAATGCAAAAGAAGAAACAAAAATAGAAAGGTATAACACAATTAAAAAGAAAGCGAGAACTTAAGGATTAAACTCTGAAAAGAGTGCTAGGAGAAAAGCTAGGAAACATGACAGGGGCAAAACCATGCATTTATATGCACAAGATGGTTAAGGCAATGATCCTGAGAATCTTCAGCAGGTTTTTGACACTAGCAGTTAATTGGCAGGACTCTCACCCTGACTAACTCTATATGCTGATACTTGTGAACTAAGCAACTGCCCTGAAGACAGCAATGTGTAATACTAGGGTCATGCTTGGAATACCTGCCATTCTGGTCTTCTAAATACAGACTGCTTGTCATGGCATATCAATTGTTGCTATACTGTCTCTCTAAATCTTTGCTTTAAAAAAGGGTAATAAATGAAAATAAGAGACAAGAAAATTATTCTAGAACTGAAAAATTCAGTTTTTTATCCTTTAGGTAAAAAATTTAATTAGGTGAATTTAACAACAGACCATCTAGGACTGAGGAACCTGAAAACAAACCAATAGAAATGATTTGAACTAAGCCATGAAAGGAGCAAATGCATATATTGAACAGCTTGGGTGACAAATGGGAAATTGTCATGTACTCTAACATACACGCAGTTGGAGTGTCAGAAGGAGATGGCAGGTAGACTGGGACAGAAAAAATGTTTTAATTTTAAAAAGTGTTTTATCAAAACAACTGTACACAGCTTCAGAAAGCACAGCAAGATTTTAGCATAATAGGGGGTCAGAAACAAACATAGCAAGAGAATATCAGCATTAAACTACCAAAAACTAAAGGTAAACAAGAAATCTTAAAAGCAGTCAGACAAAAATGATACTAGATACAGGAAAGCAATGGTAGAAGGATAGTTTATTCCCCACTATAAACTACAGCCAAGGGACAGAGGAAAGATGTCTTTCAACTGCTGCTGAAAGAAAAACAAATGCCTTGATTCACATCATATATTAAAAGTATTTCTGGTAAGGGAAAGCTAGTAGAATTCATCAACAGAAAATCTGTCTTAGAGGAAAAACCTGAAGAAACTCACATTTGCTGAGTCGTGTGCCATAAAAACTGACTAGCTACACCCTAACCTTTTCGAAAGTTCATTTTCAAAAGTTCTCACCAGCTTATTAGTGACTCTTTCTTTTTTCTTTAATTAATTAATTAGTACACATTCTCACAGCGCAGCTCAGACTTGTCATAACCCTCCTGTCTCAGTGCTGGGATTACAGGTGTGCACTACTGGGTATTGAACTTGGCTCCTTGCACTTGTCGGGCAGACATTTAGATAGTCAAGCTATCTCCCCAGCCTAGTGACTCATTCTTAAACATGACAGGGCATCAAAATATGATCAGATGTTAGAAGAGAGCCTCCAAAATGAAGGAAACAATGAAAAACCAGAAGCCCAGAGCAAATAGAGACAATGCTGAGAACATTGTTCTCAGATGAAAGATGTTAATCTTTGAAAAAAGAATGGGATGCAATTTTTTTACAAAAAAAGAATAAGATAGAACTCACAAATATTAAAAAAACTGATAGTTAAAGCAAAAATTCAATGACAGGATTGAAGAACCAATTCAAAACCTAGGAGAAAAGAAATGGATAGTGAGAGAAGAGTAGGAGAATTTATGGACTAATTCCAGAAAATCTCCAACTAGTTAGGAAAAAGAAAACAGTCATTAGAAAATGAATTTAAAAGAATAGTATTTCTTCAAAGGGAAGATATAAATCCTTATGCTGAAAGGGCTCATGGAGTTTGCATCATAAATGAAAAAAACTGAATCAACGCAAAACACTTGGGGATTTTAAAACTTGTGTCAATAGAAAAGATGCTGAAAGTCAATAGAGTCGGTGAGAGGCAAGAAGGAGCACAGTCAAAGCCACAGTCAAAGAAATGGCTGACTTCAAGTTTTTCCTCTAAGACAGTATTTTCAAAAGTATTGGTGGGAGACAGAGGTAGTGCACCTTTAGCTTCACATACCTGCTTCAATGAGCTAACCAAGTGGGGATAGAATAAGACATTTTCAACATGCAGAGTATAAAATTTGGGAGGCTAACCCACCAAAGCTAGGGGAGAACCGAGAAAGAAGCTGACGAGGGAGGACCTGGCACGTCCAAAGGAACTGGCTGTTTATAGAACACTGGCTAAAGTAAAGCCCAGCGTGCACCACCCCGCAGTGTACAGAACAGTACAGGCTGGAATGGGAGCAGGTAGAGAAAAGGGGGACTCATGAATCTTACAAACAAAAAAAAACCTGCAGGTACGTCTACCAGACTTACCTATGTGGGAAAAGTGAATTGTGGATGATGGTACAAAGCTGTCCTAGAGGGTAGAACGACTAGACACACAAACAAAACCTATATTAAATATAGGAAAAATTAAAACACTTGCACAAGAAGGAAAATAAATCATTTTCCAGTTTTTGGCTCATATATGAACAATCATCTCAGTAATTAACATGCGAAATAAAGCATTAGGCCAAAATTTTTGCATTAAAACTAAAGCAAACACACCCAGGTATGATGGTGCACAACTGGAATCCCAGAACTTAGGAGGCTGAGGCAGGAAGATCACTGTAAGTTCAAGGGCAGCCTGGGTTACATAGTGAACTCAAGGCCATCCCGAACTCCATAATGAGACCATGTCTCAAAAAAAAGAAAACATAATCAACTATATTTAGTGTTTATGACATATTTAGAAGAGAACTATATGTCAACAAAAGCAAAATGCATGAACTGTGTAAATGCAATCTATTATAAGATTCTTCTGTTATGCATAAAGCAATATAATGTTAATTCAAAATAGGTTTTACCATATACAAAGAATATATGTTATAATAAAGTAGGCTGAATCAAAAGAAACTCTTTAGTTAAATCTAAAGAGAACATAAAAAAACAAAATCAAAGAACATAAGACAATAAACAATAGTCTTCAATCTCAGTAACTGCATTAAATTCAAATTTTGGCATGAATCTTATAATTAAAGGCAGACTTTATTATGGGGATTAAAACTAAACAGAGCCCATCTGATATTATAAACAAGTTGTGTCACATCAGTCATTTATGGACAAAACAAAGCAAGTCTTACATAAAAACTGACACCAAAAACTAAGTAGAGTATAAAAAATTACAAATCAATAGTCTTCATGGAAAGTAAAAATACATAATAAATATTAAATATTGATTTTGGCAAGTCAATGGAAAGGAAAATACAGCATAACTGAGAGAAGTTTCTTCCAGAAGTGTAAGATTGATGTAACATTCAAAATATCAGTCAATGAAATTTATAGTATTAATAAAACAAAGGAAAAAAATTTATAATGTTGAAACACTTTGGTAAAATACAACATGAGTTTGTCATAAAACATCTTCACAAATAGAAAAGAATTTCCTCAATTTTGGAATCATACACCTACAAAATATCTGAGAGCAACACATTATCTAGTGGAGAAAATGACAGTTTCCTCCTAAGAGTAAAAAACACTTTTATTTGACTTTTGCTTTACCACTTTTTCTTGACTTTGTACTTAAGAGAGTAACCAGTGAAATCTAGCAGAAAAAGGGACATAAATATTGCCAACCAGTAAATAAAGCCGTCTTCATCTGCAGAAACACTTAAACCTCCTAAACACAACACTCCAAGAACTCATTCATCGAAGTAAAGCTACAGGATATAAATACAATATCCAAAACAAATTTTACTTTTATGTGCTACCAGTAAGCAAATGGAAGATAAAATTCAATTTACAATAGAATTGGAAAAAACATGAGGTTCAGGCTGGCCAGATAGCTCAGCAGATTGAAGCACCTGCTTAGGCAGATGCAGGGACTGGGGTCCCCAGCATGCTGTGCCCACCCCTGGGGCTCTCTGAGACAGCAAATGAGGCTGGGCATGGTGGCTCACACCTGTAATCCCAGCACTTGGGGGGCTGAAAACAAGAGTATCACTGTAAGTCCAAGGTGTGTAGTGAGACCCTGTAGACCCTGTACTAAATACATAATAAATAAATAAGGCTCTTAGGAATACTTTTAACAATAAAAATCTGAAGCATCCAAGACCCGCATGCTGAACCCTGCAAAGCAGAGAGTAACTGAAGCAAGCTAAATTGCTGTGGCAATGCGTGCGCTTCGTGTTCGTGCGGGGAAATACTCAGCGCTGCTTCCGTGTTTGGCCTCCCCAATGAGCCTATGCATTCAGTACCACCTCCATAGAGAGCTTTGGGGAATGTTTGTAGAAATTCACGACCTGTTTCACTGGAAATGAAAGCTTGTACTCATGCAGCAATAACCCAGATGGGATGGCGGTGTAAAGAGGGAAAGACCAATAGAACACTAACGACATGGCAGCTAAACCATGCACCTCTCTTTACTTTATTTTTGACAGGCCTAGGTAGGAACTTTAATGATGAATGGATAGTTTTTCGATAGTGCAGGAAGCAGTTAGCTATTAGAATGAAAGCAAAGTGAACTATGACCTATTTCACATATGATACACAGAAATTAATAAGAGGTTGCTCGGAGATGTTTATACAAAAAGGAGAGCTATAAAAGAAAGCGTGGCAAAGTACTTTTGGAAAGTGAGGCAAACCAAGATTTCTTAAAAGACACAAAAATCACGTCATTAAGTTAAATATTGATATGCTAGATTCTTCCCAAGAATAAAAATTTTTTGTTCACCAAAAGATGCCAGTAAGAACATGCAAAAGCCAAGTGATAACTCTGGGCAAATTATTTGCAGTATATGTATCTGGCAAAAGGTTTCTATAAAGAACACATAAAGAACCCCTACAGTGCAATAATGAAAAGTTGTGATCTAAGAGAAATTTCACAAAAGACTTGAAAAGATACCTCATAAAAGAACATAAAAGAATGGCTAATAAGCACACGAAACTTTGCTTGATCTTATTAGTCATAGGGAAATAGAAATCAAAACCACAATGAGATACCACGACACACCCACTGACAAGGTTAAACTAAATTCTTGAGTTTAATACTCAATCCTGGCAATGGTACAAAGCAACCCAAACTCTCATAAATGTCAGCCATAGTCTAAATTGCTGACAACCAGCTGAAGAACAGTTTGAAAGTTTTTTTTTTTTTTTTTAATAAGGTTAAATGTACATCTACCCTCTGACCCAGGAATTCCTTTCCTAGATACTTGGTTGAGTGAAATGAGAATATATACTCATAAAAAGACACAGGGATGTTTATAACAGCTTTATAACACTAACCAAGCACTGGAAATTAGAAGCCAAATGTTCATCAGTATGAGACTAGATAAACAAATTGTGCTCTATTTCATGTGATAAAATACTCCTCTAGAACAAAAAGTGAAAAAAAAAAAAAACCTGCCACTATATGGAACGGCATATGTAAATTTTATAGACATTGTTTACTGACCACATCTGATACAAAAGAATTAACACTCAATGAGTTCACTTATGTGACTGAGAAACGGGTCAATCTAGCTGATAGTGACCTTGGTCAGAGAGGGAAGGTGTTCTGCTTGCAGGAGCACAGAGAAAAGGTCTGGGGAGTGCTCTATTATCTTGATCTGCGTGGCTCCAGAGATATGCACACTTCTTAAAAGTCATTGAGCTAAACACATTAAGATTTATGCTTATCACCCATCTGACTGTATGTGTTCCCTACCTTGATGAAAGCATTTAGAGATAAATCTTAAACAGTGCCTCACAGCAGTTAGACAGCTTGTTTGTCAACTACAGATGCTTCATCTATTCACATAAGAAGTTGGAAATTTGCGAGTCCAGCAGTCGGCCTCAGCTGTGGCATTTTAATAGGCCCACAGAGGGAGAGACGCAATGGCAACTGACAGCAAGTGTCCAGTCCAACCAAGTGTCTGTTCTGGGCCAGGATCTGTGCTAGACACTTTGCAATGCTGTACTGAAAAAAGTAGTGGGTTCCCAGGCTGCCCTGCAGTGTGGAATCAGAAAGCACGGTGGCAGGTGAGGGTGACAGTCCAGAGTGCTGGCCTGGATCAGTGCTGACTTGGTCTGCCAAAGCTGAGCTGTGGAGCTGGTGGCAGGCCTTGTAGGGTGTGTGGACAGTCAGTGGAGGTCCTGACATCAGGGAGCCTGGGGCCCAGGAAGCAGGGATTTGGTGAGAAGTTGGGCAAGTCACCCAGAGAAGATAAAGGGACAGGATGGAGCTTAGTTTGGGAGACAAGCAAATCTTTGGGGGACATGTGTGTGTCAAACTCTGGCCTTATGACTGAAGGGCAATCTGTGAAATGACAGTTTTGTAACTAGGGAGTGTGACTTGGCATAAATGAGAAGAGATCAGCTTCTGAATCACAGTTTCTTGGAGATTTTCCTGATTAGGGAAGGGACCCTCTAGAGGCAGGGCTACTGGAGGTGGCAGCATCAGTACACACAGGAGCAAGCCTTTCATTCATTCAGCTCATTCCTGCAAGCTCTTGGCCATGGGCAGACCTTGTGCTCAGCTAAGATTGTGGGCATCCTTGAGGCCCTGAGGAGCAGGCACTGAAGCCAGTGCTTTGCCACACAGCCAGCAACCCCATTATGGGCCTGAGGATAGGGAACCAGCGAAGTGGTCAGACCACCCTCAGCCCTCCTTGGTTGAAGGCGAGCCAGTGGTGGTGGTTAACCCTCCACTTCCAGCAGCACTGGAAGTGCTGCCATTTCTGCTGTCACAGCCAGGTGGAGAGGTGCAGTCGCCACTAGCAGCTGGCACTGAAGACCAAGCACACAGGTGCCACATGGTGCAGGACAGTGTAATACAGGGAAAGGGGACAGACTGCTCTTGTGCGGGGCTTCCCACCCCCAAGTGGGCCAATGGGAGCACAGTGCCAGCGCCAGCCTGATGCTGGCTGCCCTACTGGTTTGGTCATGGAAATGAGAGGCCGCTTAGTAACTCAAATTCCCTGTAGCAGCTCTTGGTGTCCTCAGACTCCTACTGCCCTGGCTCCCTGCTCACCAGCTCCTCTGGCAGTAGGAATAGCCTGGTTTTGTCATTGCCCTTTAATTCCAGGTATCTCCACAACCTCTCCAGCATTTGTTATTGAATGATTTCTTGATGTTAGCCATTCTTCCTGGAGTGAGATGAAATCTCAGTATTCTTCTAATTTGCATTTCTCCAATGACCAATGATGTTGAACACTTTTTCATATCTTTACTTGCCATTTGTATTGTTTTTTTTCATTTGCAAAGTGTATATCCATCTCAGATGCCCATTTTTGCATTTGGTCTTTGAATTTGGGGGGTCTGATTTTTCTTTTAATTCTTTATTATGTGAGTGATATATGTGCACCCATGTTTATAGCAGTGTAATTTGTTATAGCTAAATCCTGGAAACAACACAGATGCCCATCAACTGAAGAATGGTTAAGAAAGATGTGGTATTTTTACACAATGGAGTATTATTCAGCTACAAAATAGGATAAATTGAGTCTTTTGTAGGTAAATGGATGCAACTAGAGAATATTATCTTAAGTAAAATAAATCAGACCCACATGAGAAACATCATATTGTCTCCTTAGTGTGAGAACCTGAAAGAGAAAAACAGAATCTGAAGGGTATAATAGATACTGGGAAAAGGTGATGAACTTATTCAAAAGAAGGAGTTGCTAAGTTGAGGAGAAGGACAGGAGAGGGAGTAGGGGAAAGAGATTTATCTAGGTATGTAAGCAGGGTGGTTTGGACAATCGTACGGTGCATTTCCGCTGGTCTATGGAAGGGAACAGTTAATGTTTTCATTTGTTCTGTCTCCTTTTTTCAATTCTTCATACTTTTTGTCTTCTTAATTTCTTATACATTTCTTTCTTTCTTCCAAGTTTACATATGTTATGGTTTGTGTGTAAGTGTGGCCCCCAAAGCCTCATGCAGCTCATAGGGTGGCTTCTGGAGTCTTGGTTGATTGCTGTGGGTGTGGGTATTGCACCTGCCCTGGGGCAGGTAATTGCATTATGATGTAAGGAGGGGAGAGACGCTAGCTGGCTGCCCGAGCTGCTGCCATTCCCTTTGCTCTCTGCTCTTTGCTACCACCGTCAAAGGTTGTCTCTGCCACGTGCTGCTCTGCCTTAGAGCCAGCTGAGTAGGGACTGAAATCTCCAGTAACTATGAGTTAAATAAACCTTTCCTTCCTTCATTTTGGGTGAAGATATTTGGGTGTCAGATATTTGTCCCAGCAATGAGAGAAGAGTAACTGAGACAACATGCATATATCTGGTAATATGAACAGTTGGTTGGAAGACACTATTTATTACAACAAATACTGTGAAATTCGTACTACTTGATTAAGTGAAATTCTGTATTACTTGTAATTTTTTCTGTTTTAATTCTAATTTATACTCTCTTTAATAAATAAATAAAAATTAATTTTAAAAACTTTCAGGTATCAGTTCACCTCTTACCACTGTCTCCCCCACTTCTTTACTGCATGCATGGGAGTTCACAAGATGTCTACAGATTCTTTGCCCCCACATCATTCTACTAACGAGGTAGCAAGTTTGAAGTGTGGCTTTTGGTGCCTCGTGAGTGCCAGGCACTCTGGGAGTCTTTGGGTGTAGCGATGAATAAGCTGCCATGCTCTGGGGTGGGGGGGTGATGAGAGAGGAGTGAGCAGAAAGCTTCCCATTCTGTGGGTTCGTGGATGAATGGTGACACCCATGAAAATGAAGCTGAGTCTTAAATGATACATGGCAGAGTGTGCCAGGTCCTCCCATCCCCAAGCAAAGGTTGGGCTGGACCTTTGAGGGAAGGCATGAGGGTACCAGTGAGGACCTGGTGCATTCAGCCACGTGGCACCCAGGTCACGGGCTAGAATGAGCAGTAACACGGCAACCATAGCAGCCAGTGGAGCCACGCCAATGTGCACATGGGACAAGTGTCCTTCTACCCACTCTCTAGGCATGGTGGCTGTGGCCTGACACCACCCGTCGTCGATACTGAGAGAAACACCGCCTCAAAAATCTCAAGGACCCATGAAGTCTGATGGTACAGCCCAGCTGGGGTGATAACAGAGTGGCTGGAGAGATAGTGAGTGGGGCTTGGGCCCATTTAATGGGGAACTAGCCAAAAGCAGAGTCAAAGGTGGCTTTCACTCTGAAAAAAAATATGTCATTAGTGGAGTTGCAACGCAGACCCTGAGAGTGCCCCGTGCTCTGCTGGGGTAGTGCTTTCCATGCCAGTTCCTTCTTCTCTGGCTTTGCTCCAGTTCTCCATGGGGTAGGCTTTCTGCATGTTGCACTGTTCCCTTCATTCCTGTCCCACAAGCGTCTCCTCCAGCTGGGCCCTGGGTCCCTGCCCAGCTGCACTGCTGCAGAATCTCAGAGAACCGAGATCTTGAGACATAATTTCCTTGCCATATTTTATGTACATTTGTGGCCTTATGTCAGCTTTAAGAAGTCACTAAGGGCAAACAGGCTCCATGACATGGTCTTCAGCTGTATGCAAAGAGCATATTATTGAAATGAGATCTGCTGGCTGACCAGGATCCAAGCATAAGCTTTGGTGCCTGTGAAATCTATTTAAGGCCTCCTGATTTCCCTCCTTTGATTCTTCCATCCACCAGAACAGTCCAGGAGGAACTTTCAAAATGAGGAAGCTGTTAAGAAAGGGAGAATGGCTCAAGCACTTATTTACATATCTGTTGTTGGAAATTATCAAGATCGATTTCAGGAGCCACAGAGTTCAAACGTAAGCTAAATGACCAAAGAGAACACATTATCCAACCATCATTCTCTATGCCCAAAGGCTATGTAATGGAAAGCAGACTTTTCATTAGACATGAAAGGGAAAGGAGGAGAGGAAATTAGAAAGTAATATACTCAGTTATAGAAGGCCTTTGCCAAGACCATATTGATTTCATGTTCTGACGATTGCTGTTCAGCCTCAATAGTAAACACCAGAAAGGGGTCAGAGCCAACACATGCAGGTTCCCACTGCGTGAGCCCAGGTGAGACAAACATGGTGCTGCATCTCCACTAAGGGTGTACAGGGTCTTGGGATCTGTTCATAGTGCTGGCCCCAGACCAGAACTTGTAGGCTGGTGCAGGCGAAATCGCAGCAGCCGCATGAGATCCTGCGACTGAGAAAGGCTGACCCATCCCACTCTCCCTCGCCTCTCTGCCTCCCAACAGTCTATGTTTGGCTCCTGCCTGGCACATCCATCCACTTCTTCCCTCACCACATATCTGCAACAGGGACTTCATGTGGTCCCTAGCCCCAGCCAAGCACTCAGCACTACCCCAGATGCTGGGTGGTCTCAGCCATGCCCTGGTCAGAGCAGGGCACACACCGAGTGTGGCAGGGCTTTGATGGATGCATGAGCCTGCCTGGTGAGAGCCCACAGGTGGCCCCAGAGCCACATGGGGGCAGAGTGAGCTGCTAGGAGGCTTCTTACAGGAGGTGCCAACCTCACACGAGGAGGTGGTATGTGGAGGAGGGGAGAATTCTGGCGCAGAGAACCAACCGCATACATTACCACCTAAAGTGGAGCATGTTTTAAATTGACTCAGGTCAAGACAGAGGGGATCCATGGGTGTGCAGGCCTGTGTGCACATGTGTGTGTTTGCACATTTATTTAGCACTTGCCCCATACCAAGTGCTATTGGTGAGATGCTGTCTCTGCAGCTGGAGACCAGACTGTCCAGTTGAGGATTCCCCTGTGTGAACAGTTGCATGTGCTGTAATCCACAGGTCTTATAAGGACAGGAAGGCCAGCTGGTTCAGAGACAGATCATACCCTTAGGAGCCATATCTGTCTATAGTTACGTATTGACCTAGGCACAGTCCTGGACTCTCTTGGGCTCCTCTGTGAAATCAGAATGGTACCCCACACCTCAGGCCATGCATGTAGTGTTGGCAGGTACTCAGTATGCCCCAGCTGCTGTCACAGCACTCATAACTTTTGTGCTGTGTGTCTCCAGGAAAATGTTTTGTGAATTGTATCCTTGCCCCTCAGAGATCCATCTCCAGACACTGTTCCCCCTGCCATGCCTGCCTGCCCTGCCCGCCCTGCACTGCAGAACTGCTGCCTGCCACTTCCTGAGCTTGCAAGGGTTCTGTTGGTGTAGACCTGGCAATAGGCAAGGAATAAGGGAAAGGAAGGGAACAAAACAGCTGAGAAAGGAACCCAGGGTTTTAAACTCACATAGGCTTCTTCAGCATGGGACCAAACAAGAACTGTGCAGCTGGCTGGCCAGATATCTCAGCAGGCATCCACTGGGGGTTCGATCCCCTTAGGGCCATGCCAGCCCCAACCCTGGGGTGCACTGAGAGGGCAAATGAGACAACATGGTGGTGTGTGCCTGTAATTCCAGCACTTGGGAGGCTGAAAACAGGAGGATCACTTTGACGCTAATCTGTGGAGAAGGAGAAGGAGGAGGAGGAGGAGGAGAAGGAGAGGAAGAGGAAGAGGAAGGAGAAGGACAAGAAGAAGAAGAAGAAGAAGAATTAATCCCATAGCTGGCCCCAGTCCCTCAAAGCCAGGAACTGTCCTGTCTGGGTCACTTAAGGACATGCGCTGCTATGTGTGTGTCATTCAGGGTTCTCTAGAGGAGCAGAACCAATAGAATGCATGTGGTGTGATCAAAACAGGTGATGAATGCTTACATTTAAAACATGTATTATAGGGCCAGCCTAATAGCTCAGTTGACTAAAGCACTTGCAAACAGGTTCAGGGACTGGGGGTTTGATCCCCACCCCCGGGCACTCTGAGATGGCAATTGAGACTGGGTGTGGTGGCATACCCCTGTAATCCCAGCTCTTGGGAGACTGTAAACAGGCAGATCACTATGTTCTATATCCAATCGAGTAGTGAGACCCTGAACACCGTGTAGACCCTTCCTTAAAATACAAAACAAACAAAAAACATGTATTACAGTAAAAGACGCATGGCCCTGGACCCCCCAAGTACTCTTGCTCACTTTGAATGTTCTCAGCCCTCCGTTCATGCCACTTTCTAAAGCAGTTCCGGAAGTCCTCTTTCCTGAGTGTCCTTAGCTGCGCTGCCGTGGAGGCCTTCATGCCCTGAATCCATTGTTTACCTTTCATGATCAGTTTTTAAGTTAAGTTTATTGGTACAGTTTAGGTATACATAATGATGTGTTCACCATAGGGAATTTGTACCTGTGTATTATAGATCTTGATTCCTCTTCATCCCCTCCCCTCCCTTCAACCTCTCTTCCCTTCCACCTCTCTTCCCTTCCACATTTATAAATCAGTGTTTCCATTTTTCCTTCTTTCATCTTTTCCTTTTCCCTTCCTTCTTTTACTCCCTCCCATTTTCCTAGATCCCCTTTCCTTTTTAACAGTTTCTTCCCATTTCACAGTGTCTATTATATGTTTTTGTCCCTATTTAGTCTTTCAGTTTCTCACACAAGGAAGACAATGTGTGTCCAATTTATTTTCTTAGGATTATCGTCACAAGGTACCTTTATTTACATAGAAATGCCTCAGTACTCCATTGTATAAAAATACCACATCTTTTTTTATCCATTCCTTGGTTGATGGGTATTTGGATTGTTTCCAAGATTCAGCTATTACAAACTGCTGCTATGAACATGGTGTGCATATACCACTGTGATATGATGTTAGTTCTTCCAAGAAGATACCTAGAAGGGGAATAGCTGAGTTAAATGGAACCTCTAGTTCTAGTTTTCTGAGGAATATCCAATACTGATTTCTGCCACCCATAGTGGAAAAGGATTTCTTTTTCCCCACAACCACTCCAGCATTTGTTATTGGTTGATTTCTTAGTGATAGCTATTCTTTTTGGAATGAGATGGATTCTAAGCATTATTTTAATTTGCATCCTTTGAATAATCAATGATGTTGAACATTTTTTTCATATATTTATTTGTTATTTGTATTTCTTCAACTGAGAAGTGTATATTCATTTCAGATGCCCATTTTCAGATTGGGTCTTTCAATTTGGAGGGAGTCTGACTCATACACATGCAAGATAGCTAAGATAATTGTTCTATTGGTTTCTGTTAGTTCATTAAAGGAACAGTTAGTGTTTATATTGTTTAACCAATCTTACATGCCTATATCTGGTAATCTGAGCAACTATTATGAGCATAAGAATATTCAACATAATAACCATTGTTAATTCCCTCCATCTTGTTTTGAAATTTTGTGTCATATTTATTTTTTATTATTTTATTCAAAATATAAATGAATTTATAAATAAATAAATAGATAAATAAATAAAATTTGGGGGATCTGATTCTTTTCAATTCTTTATATGTTCTGGATATTAGTCCCTTGCCTGAGGGACAACTGGCTAAATATTTTTCCCACTCTGTGGGTTGTCTTTTCACTTTATCAGTGATTTCTTTTTTTTTTTTTTTTTAAATTCCTTTATTTATTACAGTGTCTCGCTACACATCACGGATTCTTTTTTCGCAGGGGTGGGGTGTGAGCTCAGCCGGCCCTGCGGGGAGGGGCTGACATGGCATGTGGTGCTGGGGCTCGAACCGCGGTCCCTGGGAGGCGCTCTAGACCGCTGAGCTATCTTGCCAGCCCTCAGTGATTTCTTTTTCAGTGCAAAAGTTTTTTGATAGGCTGAGATCCCCATTGTTTGTTCTTTGTATTTCCTGTGCAATTTTATTCATGAAATCTTTGCCTGAAAATAGTTCATCAGGATTTCTACCTATTCTCTCTTCCAGACTTACTGTTTATGTTTTAATATTTATATCTTTGATTCATTTTGACCTTAGTTTACTACTTGGTGATAGACCTATATCTAATTTTTAATCTTTGGTATGTGGAAAGCCAGTTTTTCCAGCAGCTTTTATTAAAGGCAGCATTCAAGTACATTTGTTTGACCCTTTCTCAAAAATGAGGTGGTTATGTGTTTAGAATTGTTTCTGTGTATTCTAATCTTTTCCATTGATCCTCTTGTCTATTTATTTTCCCAGTGCCACTCAGTTTTATCACAGTAACTTTGTAGTATAATTTTAAGTCAGGGATTGTGATATCCCTGGCCTTGCCTTTGTTGCCGAGAATTATTTTTTGCTACTTTAGGTCTCTTCTTGTTCCAAGTGGATTTTAAGATTGTTTTGCCTGGTTCTATAAGGTATGATAATGGTATTTTGGTTGAGATTGCATGAAATCTGTATAACAATTTTGAAATCAGACCCTCATGTGCAAACATCATATTGTCTCCTCAGTGTGAGAACTTGAAAAAGAAAAAGGGAATCTGAAGGGTACAATAGATATTGGGAAAAGGAAATGATCTTATTCAAAAGGAAAGAGTTGCTGATCTGAGGACAGAAGAGGGAGTAGGGGAAAGAGATTTAGCTATGTATATAAGCAGGATGGTTTGGGCAACTGTACTGTGTTTTTCTACTGCTCTATGGAAAGAAGCAGTTAATACTTTAATTTGTTTTGTCTTTTTTTCCAATTGCTTGAACTTTTTGTCTTCTTAATTTCTTATGCATTTGTTTCTTTCTTCTTCTAATTTCACATGCATATATCCAGTAATATGAATAACTGGTTGGAGGACAGCACTAGGAATTACAACAAATACTATGAAATTCATATTGCTTTGTTAAGTGAAAAATCTGTATCACTTATAATTTTTTTGTTTTAATTCTAATTTTTACTCTCTTTAAAAAATAAAAAATGTTTAAGACAGCAATAGAGGATAGCACTGTGTAATACAAAGCCCATGGTTGTATGCCTCTCATCTTGGTCTTCTAACTATGTACAATTCCTAATGTATTATTGATTGCTATGCCATCTGTAAAATAAAATAAAACAAAAAGACAAGGAAGAAAGGAAGAGCCTTTATTTCTCCCAGCGCTGGGCGCCGGCCTTTTGCGCTCTTCATTCTACCACCGCCCAGCTCCTGCAGACGGCTGAGGCCATGGGTTTCGGAGACCCGAAGAGCCCTGCCGGCCTGCAGGTGCTCAACGATGACCTGGCCGACAAGAGCTACCTCGAGGGGTTTGCGCCCTCACAGGCGGACGTGGCCGTGTCTGAAGCAGTCTCCTGCCCCCCGCCTGCCGACCTGTGCCATTGCTGCGTTGGTACAATCACATCAAGTCTTACGAAAAGGAAGAGGCCCGCCTGCCAGGAGTGAAGAAAGCTTTAGGCGAGTACGGCCCTGCCAGTGTGGAAGACACCACGGGAAGTGAGCTGTGGACAATAAAGATGATGATGGTATCGATCTCTTCGGTTCTGATGATGAAGAGGAAAGTGAAGAAGCAAAGAGGTTAAGGGAAGAACGGCTTGCACAGTACGAATCCAAGAAAGCCAGAAAACCTGCGCTTGTTGCCAAGTCTTCCTTCTTGCTAGATGTGAAACCTTGGGATGATGAAACAGACATGGTGAAGTTAAAGGAGTGTGTCCAGAGCATTCAAGCAGATGGCTTAGTCTGGGCTCCTCTAAACTTGTTCCGATAGGGTATGGAATTAAAAAGCTGCAAACACAGTGTGTGGTTGAAGATGACAGAGTTGGAACAGATATGCTAGAAGAGAAGATCACTGCTTTCGAGGACTATGTGTAGTCCATGGATGTGGCCGCTTTTAACAAGATCTAAAATTCATCCCGAATCACTGCACTTCAATAAAAGTTGAAGGACAAAAAAAAAGGAAGAATATTTCACTAAATTTTTAATCCATGAGCAAGGGGTTTCTTTCCTTTTTCTGATATCCTCTTTGATCTCCTTTTTCAGAGTACAGTAATTTTCACTATACAGATCTTTTGATTCCTTTGTTAAATTGATTCCTAAGTATCCTATCTATAATTAAATGATAACTTTCATACAATATACCAGAATTTATGAGATACAGTGAAAGCAGTCCTAGTAGGAAAATTTATAGCAGTGAATTCTTTCATCAAGGAAAAAAATAAGCTCAAATATAAAATCCCATGTTGAATCTCAAACTTCTAGAAAAAGAAGAACAAATCAAACACAAAGCTTGTATGAGGGAGGCTGGGGGAGATAGCCCAACAATCTAAGCACCTGCTTGGCAAGCACAAGAACCCAAGTTCGATTCCATGTATCACTTTCTGTGCTGGCTCCAAAAGCAATACTCCCAAGTAATTCCTGGAAGCAGGAATTACACCTGATACCAAAAGAAGAGAAAGACCCAACCAAAAAAGAGAACTAGAGTCCAGTCTCTCTAATGAGAACAGATGCAAAAATCCTAACCAAGACACTGGTAAACAGAATACAGCAAATAACTGAAAAGATTATACACCATGATCAACTAGGATTCATCCTACGGATGCAGGGATGATTCAATATATGCAAATCAATAAATCTAATACATCATATCAACAGAGCCAAAAACAAACAAACAAACAAAAAAACACATGATCATCTTAATTGGTGCAGAAAAAACATTTGACAAAGTTCACCACCGATTCATGATTAAAAACAAAAACCCTATAGAAAATTAGACGAGATCATCTTTATTTCAATCTGATAAAAGCCATGTATGATAAAACAATAGCCAATATCATAATAAATATACAAATACTGAAAGCTTTTATTCTAAAATCAGGACAAGACAAAGATATTCACTATCTGTACTCCTATTTAATATACCTCTAAAAACACTAGCCAGAGCAATTAGTCAAGAAAAAGAAATAGGGCCAGCCAGATAGCTCAGTGGATTAAAGCACCTTATTAGGCAGAAACAAGGACCGGGGTTCCATCCCTGGCAGACTATGCTGGCCCTGCCCCCAGGGCACACTAGGAGGGCGATTGAGACTGGGCATGGTGGCACGTGCCTGTAATCCCAGCACCTGGGAGGCTGAAAACAGGAGGATCACTATGAGTCTGGTGTGTGTAGCGAGACCCTGTAGATCCTGGAAGAAAGAAAGAAAGAAAGAAAGAAAGAAAGAAAGAAAGAAAGAAAGAAAGAAAGAAAGAAAGGAAGGAAGGAAGGAAGGAAGGAAGGAAGGAAGGAAGGAAGGAAGGAAGGAAGGAAGAAAAAAGAGAATACAGATAGGAAAGGGAAAAGTTAAATTATTATTTTCTGATAACACGATGCTCTACATAGAAGATCCCAAAAGCTCCACAACAAGACTTGTAGATTTAAGGACCTAATTCAGTAGCATAGCTGGATGTAAAGTCCACACTCAAAAATCAGTAGCCTTCCTATACACAAACAACAAATGCAGTGAGAGAGAAATTAGGGATGCAACACCTTTCTCAATAGCACTGACACAAGTGAAATACTTCCATGGCCACTTTGACTTTGGGGCAGAGCCAGAGCCATAGGTGTCTGCCCCTATGAGTAGGGCGGATGAGGACGCCCTGTAGTGTTTTAGCACCCAGTGCTTTTCCTTGGGATGGCACTCAGCAGCAGCACTCACCGTTGCAGTCCAAGAGGTGGGAAACCTTAGAGCTGGAGGGGCTAAGGACGCAGCTGCAGCCTTCCGCCTGAGGCTGAAGACCTGAAGGCCTCATGGAGACCTGCTGGTCCAAGGTCAGTCGCATGGAGAGGTGAAGAATCTGGAGTCTGATTGCTGTGAGTGACAGCAGCAAAACACCCACCCGTTCAGTCTTTTTGTTCTGTCCTCCACTGCCTAGCATACAGAATCACGAACCCCACTTCTCCTTTTGCTGGTCCATGTGCCAATCATTTCTTCAAACTGCCTCACCAACTTCACCCATTTTCTTGGTGTCTCTCAGTACAGTCAAGTTGACAACCAAGATCGACATTCATGTTTTGTCCAGACCCTAACTGGCGAGCCTTTTAGAGCTGTCAATGGTAAGAAACAGCTGGCTGCAGCACAAATGCTGTAGGTGTGTCACCACTAGTAGCGCATGCAGAGGACAGGTGTTCTTCCATAGGAAAGAGCCAAAGTTGGAGGCACAGAGCACCCTCCCTGCCTTTTCTCCTGTATTTTCTCATCTTGTGTGTAGCAGGGTGTTGCGTGAGATTTGTTTATCTGCTACCCTGGATCTGGAGCACTGGTTCCAAGTTTAGGGCAAAGGTGCCAAGAACCCCACATTTGCAGTTCAGAAAGCCCCTAGTGAGCGGCCACAGTGGGCCCAGTGCCCCCTTGCTGTTGGGAGCCCCTACTTGGGGACCCATCTGCACCTGCCTATTGACAGAGAAGCACTGTGTCAGCTTGGAAAAAGTGTAGTTCATGAGCAGGCCACTGTTGGAGAGAGGAGGGCTCCTCTTCCCGGGGCTGAGCAGGAAAAAACAAGTTTGATTGAAAAAAAATATATGAAGAGGAAAGGGAAACAGCTCATCATAGAATAATGAAAGAGGAAGCCATTAAATTACTGAGGAAAAGAGACAGAAAATGCAGCACAGGAGAAGAGAGAGTACAGGAATGAAGGTATAAGAGAGAGCAAAAAAAAATCTAGAAAACTCCTCCCAAATAAGAAGATGAAATATAGAAAAATTTAAAATACAGAAGAAAGTTGGTTATATCAAGCCCATAAAAAAAGACAGGAACAGAAAATAACCTCACCCCAATGTGTGCATGTGTTTATGTGTGCACATGTGTGTGATATGTATATGTAAGAGGGAAAGGGAATAATTAGATGAGAAGGAACAGGTATATGAGGACTACACACATGCACACACACACGAAAGAGCAGAAATTAAACCCCACCTCAAAATCATAGTTTGAGCTACTTTCACTCTTCTATTAAAATTTTTGTTTCAAATAACTATAGGAAGACAGTGAGTACAACTGATCAGGAAAGGGAGGAACCCTTCCTGGCCCAACCCAGGCAGATAGGGCTTCTCAAGCAAAACGACCAAGGAGACTGAGGAGACCCCGCAGGAGACAGCTGTGTGTTGTCACAAGGAGATGTGGGCAGGAGCCAGAGGGTGCCCCAGGTCCCCTGCCAAGGCTAAGAGGAAGGCGTAGAAGCCACCAAGGGATGTGCAGCAGAGGGCAGAGAAGCCAGATGCACACTGCTGGAAGGGACATCACTATACCAACCACAGAGAAGAAAAAGGAGAAAGACATGAAGCCCTGAGAACTTGGCTTGTGACACTTCCTGTTACTTCATGAGGTGTTGTTGGCTGGGCAGTTGCAGGGTGTGTTCTCCCTAAACAGCAGACCACGAGTCAAGCAGATGGCCTCTGTGGCTGGTGTCAGGGTAGCTCTCCTGAGGGAAGGGCAGAAACTGGAGAGGAAGCATAGTTCTAGCTACTTTTACTTTTCTATTTAAAAAGATTGTTTTAAGTAACTGCGTATTGTGCTGTGCTATATATTTGATGGGTATCATTTAAGACACCTCACTCGTGCCATAGCTCGGTGTGAGTGTATGTCCCCTCAGCATGGATGCAATAGTGAGGAAAGCACTCTTGTTTCCTTCAGATTCCACTCTAAACCACTGTGAGATTAAAAGGGGAGGGCAGGTTTCCGTGTCAGCACAGCAACTCAAGTCACACAGATGGACTTGGGACTGGGTACAAAGGGAGAGATTTTGTAAATGCTGCCAATGACAAGAGCTGGAGTAGCTGGAGCAACACCCAGAAGGGCTGCTGCATCTGACAGAGGACCCCGCGCACGCTTATGCTTGACACAGCCAGTGAACATCTTATCCTTTTTGATATTAAGATGGACGTGTGAGAATTAAAATAGCCTTTGTTAATAAAGATTTTGATTTAAGAATAAAAGGGGAGGGGTTGTCCGAAGGGACAGTGTTGGGGTAGAGGAGCAGGTAAGATGGGCAAGGGGTGCCTGTGGGAATGTGGGAGAAAAGAGGGCTCCATGGAATTAACAAGAAAGAAGGCGTGGAAAGGAGGCCAGAAGAGACAACGGCAAAGAGGAGTCCAGCCGTGTGGTCACTGAGCACAAGGCCAAGGATGACGTGGGCCACGCTGGAAACCTGCAGCTGCCACAGTTGGGCAAGCCCTTGCAGCAGCCTGAGAGGGCCTTCTGGAGAGAAGGCCAGTGCTGCACCACCGCTTTGCAGACTTAGAAGGGAAAACTACATATGGGGTTGTTCTGAGAGGACAGGTGTGGTCAGCTAGGACTCATGCTCTGGCTCAAAAGCCAAAGTGGGGCCCAGGTTTTTGCTGCTCCTTCTACACATTGTGAAATAAATTATGTCCTTCTGGAGGATATGTTCAAGTCTTAGAGCCCCAGGACCTGTGAACATGGCAACCTATTTGGGAAAGGGGCCCTTGCACGTGATCAAGCTAGGAAGAATGAGCTGTGCTCCAGTAAGACTGCTGTCCTCCTAAGAAGACAAGAAACACAGAGACAAACCCAGGGCGAAGCCTCGAACCAGCAGAGGCAGGAATGAGAGCTGCAAGTACAAGCCCCATGTGCCAGAGACTGCCGGCGGCCACCACCAGGAGCTGGACAAGGCAAGAGGGGCCTTTTGGAAGGAACACAGCCCCACTGACACCTTGATTTCCAATGTTCAGCCTCTGGAGCTGTGAAAGAAAACACTCCTGTTGCTTCCAGCCACAAGTGTGGCCATTTGTTGCGTCCTGGGAAACCAACAAGCCTCCGCACACAGGTCTGGCTGTTCTCGCAGTCGGGACATGGCTGAGTTCCGAGCAGGTAGGTGTGTGAGAGACACACAGAAAACCGCTCCTGCTGGCTCAGCAGCTCTATTTTCTTTTTAAATCAGGAAAACAAAGAGGTTGCACCGAGGCAGCACCCACCCAAGAGACAGCTGCCTGCTCTCCTGGACCCTGGAGGCTATGGGTCCAATCCTAGCAGTACACATATTCATATTTGCATATATTATTAGTACATATTAAAATTTACCAATTTCAAGTGAGTGCTCTGTGAGTTCTGACACACGTTTATGGCACTATGACGCCCACCACATCCCATCACCCCCAAAGGTTCCACCTTGTGGTCCATCTTTACCCCCGAACCTAATTCCTGAAAAGGACTGATATATTTTTTGTGTTAAGTTTGGCTTTTGCATAATTCAGTACAAGTAGAATAACATAGCGTGTAGCCTTTTGTATCTGGCTTCTGTCACATAAAGTTCTGAGATCCTCCAAGGTGTGTTTGTGGATCAGTAGTTCACCCCTTTACCACTGTGGAGCAGCATTCCTTGGTGTGGATGTGTTTGCTCAACTTGCCTATTAACCCATAGCTGAATACGTGGACTGGTCCCTGTTGGGCTATTATTAATGTAACTTCTATGAACATTTTTTTCTGAGTCTCTATGTGAACCTGTGTTTTTGTTTATCTTGTGTAAATACCTGGGAGGGTAATGGCTGGGCTCTAAAGTAGACACGCGTCTCTCCTTTTAATAACTTGCCAAGCTGTTTCCAAAGTGGCAGCAATAACATTTTACCTTCCCACCACCTGTGACTTCTAGTTCCTTCTCCTCTTCGTCCTCCTCCTCCTCCTCCTCCTCACAAATACTCAGTAGCATCAGCCTTACTTACCTTAGCCATGGTAGTGGTTGTAAAGTGCTGTCTCATTGTGGTCTCCATTTGCATTTCTCAAATCCTTTTCATGTGTTATTTTCCATTCATTTATCTTTTGCTTTGGTGAGATATCTGTTCAAACTTTTGCCCACTTGTTTAACTGTTGTCTTGGTTACTTCTCTCTCATTGCTAAGACAAAATACCCAACATCCAATTAAGGAAGGAAAAGTTTATGGAGCTCATAGCCTGTGCAGGTTTCAGTCCGTAATCAGCTGGCCCCCAAGCAGGGTGGCATGGCACAGGGGCAACAGTTCAAGGCGACAGAAGACACCAAAAGCAGCAAGAGCAAAAGGGGGGGGGGCTCCTTTATTCCCTTATACCCTGTGTTGGCTGTCAACCCATCCTACCTCTGTGCCCTCCTCTTGTACAAGTTTAGGATGTTTGCAAGAACCAGTGCCCACTCCATCACTTAGTTAACCTTCTAGACTTCTTAAGTAGGCACAATGTGTCAACCATAACAGCTGCATTTTGTTTTCTTGATATTGTTTTTATAAATTCTATATAGAGATTCTTTATTATATATATGATTTATAAGTACTGTCTTCTAATCCATTATTTGCCTTTCTTAATAACGAATTCAAAGAGAATAGCCATAATTTTGGTGAAATTCAAACTTTTATGTCGTATCTCCCAAAACCTTGGCTCAATCCAAGGTGACGAAGATTTTCTCCTATAGTTTCTTCTAGAAGCTCTATGTATTTAGCTCTTACATTTGGGCCTGTGGCTCACTTTGCATTGCTTTTGTATATGGTATGAAATAAAGGTTGAGATTTATTTGTTTTTGCATGTGGCCGCCCAGCTATCGTAGTGACATGTGTTGAGAAGACTGGCTTTCTCTGGTTACTTTTGCACCTTTATATAAAATCGCTTGAGCACACCTCGCGTGGCTGTGGTTTGGGATCTGCTGTCTTGTTCCACTCGACTCCCTCGCTCTCCTCATCCCAGGGCCATCCCATCATGTTTTCTGCAGCTCTAGGAAAGCCTTGAAGTCTAGCCATGCAAGCCCTCCAATTTTTTTTGTCAAAATTGTTTTGACTTTTCAGAGTATTTTGTGTCTCCATACAAATTTTACAGTCAGCTTGTAATTTCTTCCCAAAAAGGCAGCCCACTATTATTTTGATTAGCTTTTGCACTGAATATAGTGCTGACCAATGTAAGAAGTGACATGGTAACAATATCCAGTTTTCTGGACTGGAAATATGTGTCTCCCCTTATTTGGCCCCATCCTTTGAAATTTCACTGCAATATTTTTTTTTAGTCACGTGTGTAGATTGTATGAAATGCACCATAGCTGTTTCACCTTTTCATGATATGGTAATAGCATTTTTATTTCATGTTCTTAAATCTCCATTTCTTATTTTAAAACCAGAAATACAACTGGTTTTAAACATCAATCTTATAACTATTTAATTTACTTATTAGATCCAGTCGCTTTATTATGTATTACTTAAAATTTCTCTGCAAGACAATTATGTATTTCTGAATGAAAGATTTTACTTGTTTTCCTTTATTTTCTTTTAGTTGCCCTATTTCTATGGCTAGAACCTCCAACACAATGATAAGAAAAGTGATAACAAGACATCCTTATCTTTCTTTTCTAAGGGTGAAAGCAATTAGCCATTTCCATTAAGGATGATATTAACTAGGGGCTTGTTTTTTTTTTTTTAGAAGATTCTCTTTAAGGAAGTGTTTTTAACTGGTTATAGTGCTGCCTGAATTTATTTAAGGTTCATCAAGAAAAGGAGGGAGATAGCTATGACCGCCCCCACGAGGATGATGTCTCTACATAAATTTAGTTCTGTGTCTTAGCTGTGTGATAACTTAAACATATCTTTTAATTAGAGACTTTAAGGGTGTGAGGTGGTTTACATTAAGTGTGACGTCATGCGCTGATGCTTCTCCCAGAACGTGCGTGTTGGATGGGCAGCTCTGCCAGGGAACCTCTCTCCCTCAGTCCATGGGGAGGCAGTGTAGCCTACCGCTAGACACAGGGACTCAGTAGTGGGCGGGCCCAAGCCCCGCTCAGCAGGGAAACCCTGTGCAAGTTACGGAACCTTTCTGTGCCACAGTTCTCTACCTGCAAACTGGAAACGAACAATGTCTACCTCCAGGGCTTCTGAAGGCCAAGTGAACAAATCCAGCGAAGTACTTAATGAGTACCTGCTGCATGTTCAGACTTAGTTGGTGTAAGACTACGTTACACACAGGGTTTCAGCAGCAGATTTATTGCCTGGAGTAAAGGACCATATCATTTTTAAAGTCTTCTGTCCTGAATCCTCACATGAAATTGTTTTAAGGTGGGAGAGTTGATTTCCATTGATTACAATATTATTTGCACAATCAACACACGTAAAATCTTGCGCATTGCATAGCAATTACAGGGATATAGTTATAAGTGACATTCTTAAAGTTAGTTTTGTCTCTATGCCTGGAGCCCAAGGCAGAGTTTGGCTTTCTTATCTGTTTATTTAGACCACTCGACAGTGGGACAGAATGGTAGCACCACTGTGCTTCTGGGTCAGTCCACCTAGATCAGCTTGAGAAAAGTCTCAACATCAGGTTATGTAAATCCTCCAATTTTTTCTTTTTTCTTTCTTTTTTTTGTATTTTAGGGAAGGGTCTACAGGCTGCTCAGGGTCTCCTTACTAGATCAGACTCAGTGATTCTCCTGTTTACAGCATCCCAAGGGGTGGTATTACAGGCACGTGTCACCATGTCCAGGCTCAATCACCATCTCAGTGTGTTCTAGATGCACGGTCAGCACAGCAGGCCTGAGGATTGAGCCCCTGGCCCCTGCACCTGTTTGCAGGTGCGTTAATCTGCTGAACTATTTGGCCAGCCCTGGTCCTGTAACTTTTTTCTCTCGAAAGTGTTTGGATTATTCAGAGTCCTCTGTCTTCCCATACATGTTTTACAAGCTGCGAGGCTTTGAAGCCCTTTCCTCCTTAACTCACACTTGCCTTTTCACTTGCCCTGGCACTTTTTGAGAGGTGCCAGCACAGCAAACTTTGCAAAGAGCCCTCTGCAGTGTTTCCTTTTGGAGTCTCCTCTCTGTCCCTGGTTTTCCCTTGATCAGGCCAGTGAAAAACTTACTGTAAGGTTTGTTCTTTTTTTTTTAATTAAAAAGTGTCCTTAGGTCTACTGGGACACAGCTGTACCACGTAGATCCTGCCTCCTGTGCATGCTGCAGAATGGGCTGTGCATGCTTAGCAGAGCTTGTCTCCGAGATTTTCTGGCCTTATCCTCTTCCTGTGACGGGCAGAGTTTCGTGACCCCCTCCGATACTTCCGGGCACACTTATCTGTCTCTGATCCTGCCTCCTGCCATAGATTCTGCAGGCCCCTCCCTGGGGGTCTTGTCTCTGCCACACCTCCTGCCATGGTGCTCGTGACCCCGGTGCAGAGAGCCACTGACCCAGGAGGGAGGCAGGTGCTGTCCTCTTCCTCTCTGCCAGGAGACGCCCCATTAGGTGGGGAGCCTGAAGCACGTGTGACACTGTCCTCCGAACTGTGCTGCCCGAACTGTGCTGCCCGCCCCAGGTGATCCTACTGAATTATGCATGGGCACAGGCTTTCTACAACCCTGTTTTTCCACTGCAGGACAAAGCCCTCAATACAGGAGGCATTTTGCACAGCAAGCCCTGCCAGGCCCTGCAGAAACTGCAGAGCTACAGGGAAGCAGGCTACTTTCCAACTGAGAGGATTCGTCAGAGTTGAGTTCAAAGCAAATGAGAAGTAAGGACACGGAGCCTGACTTTTTTATTTGAGTGTTATTTCCTTGAACACAAAAAAGGCTGAAAGTTTAAATATCAAACCATTAGGCTTCTGAAACAAAGAAAAGCAAGAAGGAACAAAGAAAAATCAGAGAACCAAATTTAACTCTTTTCTCTGGTCAGATAAGGATCTGCTTTTGCTCCACCTAAATGACTGTGGCTTCAGCTTCATGATGCAGCATCTTTCTCCTCTTTGTGCGCTTTCTCCATTCTAATTTCATTGCAGTTGTATTTCCTTGCTTCTCTCCAACTGAAAAACAGAAAGGAAGGCTCTTTTCATGGAGTGAGTGAAAGTTGGCCTTATACAGAGGAGATGCATGAAAGGGAACCATCAGAAGAATAAATAACAAGCGTAGTATGGATCATTTCCCCGATTATGTTACTAGCTCACCTATATCAAAGAAGACATTGCCGAATAGCAGTCTTGAGCTATGACAGGTGTTCATCAAGCAATTTGAAGATAAATGGAACCATCTGATTATAATGGGAGGAAGAAACAAAGGAAGGAAGGAGAGGGGATGGGGAGAGGAGGAAGTTGATTGTTTCTTTGGGATTATATTCAAATAGTTCTCATCTTGGAATTCTTCAGGTGGCAAGTAATTCTACAGTGACAAAGTCACCGTGCCTGGATGTGGGTCTGCGTCTTCACATTGCTTCTGTTGCTACTTCTAAAGCACTGGCCAAGCATGAGATGCGAGAAATTGACATAGGCGTGGACCCTGGATTCACTGAACGTGGTTTATTCCAATGAGCCACTTTGGTGGGCACAGACCCTGGCCAAAGGTGTTGCACGTGCCCACACCGCCTCTCATACTGAAAATCGGTACGTGTGGTCTGACTGCTGAGTTCAGTTCTCTCAGGATACCACCAGCAATTATTTTTCTTCTGCCAGTTGGCAGGTGGTGACTCTGGGGGAGGCCTTCTTCATAGCCTGGACCTCGTGTCTGCACCACCCCACATTCCTAGCCTTGCCCCACACTCACAGAGGTCAGCTGGCTCATTGTGAATGCTTGTCTTTGGATAGCTCAGGGCTCTGCAGGTTACCCAGGAGCATGACTTCAGAGAAAGGACAATGTTCACACCAAGGTGAGTCTCACATTGCGCTTAGGGTCCCCAAGGACTTGCAGAAACTTGAACGTTGTGGTTAATTGGGTCCCAGCTTCCAATGAACACTGAGCAAATGACACCCACAAAGCCGACCACCAAGCCCATCAGGAAATACTCACTTACTACAGCCTGACTATTGTAAATGGCACCAGGAAGGGGCCAGGTGGCAGGATGCCTGCCTCCCTGAAGTAGCCCTCCGCCCAGCAATGACTGTCATTCCTGAGGAAGTAAGTGGGAGGGTGCATACATAGGCCTGGCCTTAGTAGGGCCACCCCTGGAGAATCCTAAGTTCTAGACCTACTACTTAAACTTAGTCCTCGAGTTGGCAAGAAACTGGGGCAGCCTTTTCAATCAGTGGTTCTTGGCACATTACCTGCTAGATGGCACTTGGCTCTATTTGGGGACAGCTACCTGAGGCAGGCACTGTCAACAGCAGATAGTGGGAGGATGCTAGGGACTTTGCCAACTAGCCCGCAGTCACAGGTAAGTGCCCCGCAGCTGCATTGGTAGCACAGCATTGACAAACCCAAATATTCATTTTGAAGTCAAAAGACCAAAATAAAATGAAACATTAAAGACTAAGGTTCAGAACAAGCCATCAGTGAAGTTGTTATTTAATCCCAGAAATCACTGCTTTATTTGCCACTGTGCCCTTTCTACACAGGAGATTATTTGCAGAGAAAGGCCAGGGGCCCACTGAACTTGTTGCTATAAGGGGGTTTCCCACCACCATGGGCCACTGCTGGCTGTGGAGAGCAGGGCTGGGCTCAGTCACCACCACACCCAAAGGTCCTGGCTCCAAGTGCACGTTGGACACCCCCCTGTGGGGCAGAGACCTCCGATGGTCCCACCAAGAGTAAGTGCAGGGATTAAGGCAGCCTCCCAGGAATGCCTCCATGGGACGCAACCTCCCCACAGCCAGCCAGCATGCTGCAAAAGAGCCAAGTGCCACGTTACTAACTGCCACATATAAAGTGCCTCACTAGGAGCAGAAGACCCAGGATTGCCCTAAGCGTTCTCAGGAGACCTGGATCAGAGGGGGTTGGTTCCAGGACCAGCATGCCTTCTCCCCTGTCTCTATGGACCAGTGCTGGGCCCTTGGACCCTAAGATGAGGCCAAGGAGTTGGGTTGGAATGAAGACAAACTGAGAGCCGAGACTCCTCGTGGGGGCAGGAGCAAGAGCCCCACACAGTACTGCCTTGGTACGTACACGGTGACCGTGACTGGCCCCTAGAGTATGAGGTCACTTTTGCCGCCCTTAATTCCCATAACCAAGATATAGCATGTCAAACTTACTCCTTAGGAGGGATGAAAAAGAGAAAGATTGGATAGATGAGGACTTGCTGTATGAGACCTTAGCCCAGGAGGAAAGATGGACTCGATGTTCCCACAGCACAGCAAAATCCACCCTGACACTGAGCTTCTTGGTGAATAACCCACACTAGCAAGGTGGCTGGAGATTAGCCTTAGGCTCAAGGTCAGATGAAGAGAATTTAGATCGATAAAGGCAGAAAAAGAACAAGTCCAACAACAGCATTTAGAAAGCCCAGGAAAATAGCCCTCTATGATGAGGACGTCGGGCAGTTATAGGATATATTCTGAGGATGAGAAGCACTGTACACACTCCAGCCGGGGAAGGATCTAGTCACACACACTCACAGAGCCTGCTGCCTCTCTGGCAGAAGTCTCTAGGGATGGGAGGTGGCGCAGAAGAGCCATCTGTCCCCGTGACCGGGCCCAGACGTTGCCTTTGGAGACAGGACAGAAGAGTGCTCAGAGAATTTACCATCGCCCCAGATGAAAATGAACTCAGAACTGAGCCATTATTATTAGGAACAAATAGAAAAAGCCTCTGGTATCAGTATCCCTTTGTCACCTGAAGCCTAGTGAAAACCACGTTTGAAATAAAAATGTTAAGCAGTCTCTAGTGGCTTCTCTAGTGGGATGGAAACATTACAGTGATAAATCACTATTTTCCTGTGATGCACATTTTTATCTTGCCCTAGAAATAGCAGCTCTGGAGCCTGGTGGTGCCTGAGCCCCTCAGGGCACACAGACACCTGAAGAGACAAGAGAAGCTAAGCTCTTTTTATGAAACAAATGGCACCCACTTTCCAGCTCAGTGCAGATGAGTTTCTTGCTCTTCTTGCCCTGCGCACAGGGGAGTGGTTCTCACGATACACTGGGAAGTCTCCTTTCTGGATCTAAATAAAATGCCTAATGATTTAGAATACTCACGTTGGGAGCAGGTTGTAATTATAATTAGAATATACAATGATGCAGAGCTCAGCCTATTGAGGATTAATTTCAGGCTCCTCTCAAGGATATATGTGTTTTGAAAGAAATTTTCTCTGTTAATAAAAACAGGGTCACATGCATCATTAAAATCTTACTCCTATATTTTATCCATTAGTGCCCGTTCCAATATGCTTTATGGGATTAGCATTTTCCACCCATTTATTAACGGGGTTATCCTTTGTACAAACTGCACTCACCTTGCTTCAGCTCTGGCATTTGTCTTCTATGAAATTATGGAAATACATTTCACACCTGCTTGAATTTGCATTCCATTATGCAAGCCCAAAAACACTAAGGGCCACAAGTGTAGCTGGAAGTCTTGTGTAAATCTGGGTCTGCTTATCCCCTTATACTCAATTCTTCAGGTCACCCCTGACCAGGGGTCCTCCCAGCTGAAGGACAAACCAATGCAGGCTGGAAGCAGAGGTTGCAAGTGGACCTATCTTATGTAGCGTTGTGTGGTTACTGACAGAGGTGGGGGAGCTAGAGGGAGAGATCTAGAAGGACTGTGTCAGCTGTGGCAAGAGTGCTTCTCTCCTGCTGGTGCCTCTCTGCTGGTGGGATAGGCTTTAGGGAAGTTCCTTGCATCTGAGGGAGGGGGTGAACCCGAGTACTCTGCCCTGGCCACTGACCTCTCTCTTTGGGCAGGCTCTGTTGAACATGTGGGCATGGAAGCCAGCCAGAGCAGCTGGGAACCAAGAATGGGCAGAGAAATTCACTGCCAGGCCCTAGAAGACCCAGCATCCAGAGGCCCCAGCACTGAGAAGGGAAAAGAAACCCATCTGTGCTTTGCCTGTCCCAGACGTGGGGCTGAATCCTGCTCCTCAGGCCAGCTCCTAGCATCAGAAGGTGCTGCTGGGACTTGAGGGTTACCATTTCATCTGGTCCCGGTGGTCAGAAGCAGCTGGGCAAATGTTTGCAGGTTCCCCAGGAGCCAGGGTGGCCGGGCCTCTGGGCCTCTCATGCCTAAAGTCTGAGAACCAGGAGGTGACCACATGCGGAAGGAAAAAAGGCAAAATTTGGACATCTGACTATGCTGCAGGAATGCTCCTGGAGAGCTGTGGTGGTGGAGTGGAGGCACCTGGGACACAGTGGTGACCAGCACATGGAGATGCCTGGGACATGGACACTGCCTTCAGTATGAGTATGAGGTGCTTTCTGCCACATAAAGGGATGCTCTTCTGGAAAGAAGATGGAGAAGGAACAGGATGGGAGCTGAAGTCCCTTCACTTAATGTCACCCCAGATTACAGTGGGCTGAGAACTAAGCCACTTCTGTTAAGAACAAATTGAAAAAGCCCGGGCATCAGTGCATCTTTTATCACCTGAAACCTAGGGAAAACCATGCTGGAAATAAAAATGTGAAGCAATCTCCAGTGCTCAGACTTGGCCGGGCATGCCCATTTGCCGAATGGAGTTTAATTTTGTGCAAATTGGGCAGATACCTGGAAAGAAAAAGTTTTAGGTCATGCCTGCCCTGGGTTTTATGACAGTCATGATCTCATCTGGGAACTGGACAGCAGGGAAAGAACCTCTGGCCAGCACCATGCACAGTGTTTCCTCATCCTGGGGCTGAGATTCTTTCTGGAAGTTTCACCTTCTCCCCCATGGTTGCACTGGGGACCTCTAGGTCAGGGCTGTTGGACCTGAGGATTCCATGAGCTGTTTCCTGAAGAAGTGCAGAGCCCCCAGTCACCCCAACACTTGGGATTCTGTTCCCTGGCACAGCTGTCCCTAGAGACTGTGGCTCACTTGCCTTGGAAGGGGGTGACCATATGACCCCAAGTGCCTCAAGGCTTCTCTGTTGCACTGGGAAGAAGGGAAGAAAGAACAGGCAGAGTCCAACTCCTGACCCAGCACAGAAGAGATGCTGATGAGATGCGCCTTCCCTTCCGGGCCTGGTACATCGGCAGAAGGGATGTTCACAGCAAGCTGTAGGTGAACATTTGCTCTGTGCCAACACCCATGCTGGGGCATGGTCCTTGCAATTAGTTTGATTTATTGTTCTTCAGCAACCTCACAACATCCACGGAGGAAACCGAAGCGCAGAGAGGTTCAATAAGTTGCTGCAGGTCACACAGCTACAAGAGACAGAGGAAGATTCAAGCCCCAGGAGACTGCTGCCCACACAGCTGGGCCTGTAGTGCTTGCTGCACCGGAATCTGACAGCTCAGCCTTGCTAATGCAGTGAGGAAAATAAGCCCTCCCCACTTTTTAAATGTGCTTTTGCTCCTCTGCTTCTCACTACAAGATTAAAAAAATAACCGCTGGGCAGGATGAAATGCAACGACCTGGTCAACCCTGGCAGCCAGACCTGCAACTTCTGTAACCTAAGTTATTTCCAAGTAAGGCTAGATTCGTGCCCCCATGAACGGTCAAAAATAAAAATAGTACCGAAATAAAAAACAAAAGCCCAGTTTGTGCTGAGTACCTACACACCAAGAGTTCCCAGGGAGTTTTCAATTAGGATTAAGTTTTAAGAGCAAAGCCATCCACATTGTCAAAAACATCCCAAAAGTTTAGGAACTCTTATCGTAACGACCCTGGATATTATTATTATATACATAGTGTTAATTCCATACCACACATTATAAAATTAAACTTGTTGGCAATATAAACATCAGTTTAAATTGAGGTTTTAAAGGACATGTTCTAATCTCAAAAACATTCAGCAAAGCACCTTTGAGTTCCCATGAGCCACCCACACAAAAACCAAAATGAACTACAGAAAAAAACACACACAGAAAAAGCAACTGTCTGTTGACAACCAGATTTTCTTTCAGCTCTTGAGTTTTTCTTCTATAAATAATCTGTACGTTTCTAATGTGACCATTTTCCTCAACAGTACCTCCTGGTTCGTTTCTCACTTCAGTGTGTCTGAAAAACAAGAATTCAACGTGTAAATCACAGAAGTGATGAAGATTTTGGACAGGAGTTCTTTGGGATACACGCCTTTAGAGCTCCAGAGTGTCAAACCAAAGCATTAAGATGATGTAGCCTTTCCTCAGTGCATCTGTTTATCTTTCATGAAATCCCAAGTTTGATAAATCACCAGAGAAAAAAACATCATTTTTAACTTATCATAGATCCCAAACGCCTGAAGGAAAAATAGTGCTGTGCCTTTTCCCCATAAAATTACCTCTCTACTTGCTTATGACTTAGGAGATTTTATTTGCAAAGAAAACATAATGCTCTATTAACTAAAAAAGCATGGCTCTTCATCAGAAACCTGAGAACCGAAGAGAGAAAAGAAGCATTCATCCTTGGGCGTGATCATTTAACGAGTTTTAATATCTGCTGGAAGTGGCCTTGAGTATGCAGTAAGGCAAAAAGATCACAAGATAATGAAAAGGGAGATATGTTCCAATAGCTCGCTCTTCTACATAGAACCCTGGATCTGGTACAGCAAAATCGATACTGAGTACTTGATAGGGAAATTTCATTTAACATTAATATAAACAGAAGTTGGTAAAACTACCTTGGGCCCCTCCACCCAGAAAATCACTTAGAAATTCTCCTTAATGAGCAGCTTGGATAATCAAAGAAAAAAAAAACCTTCCATTTTATAAATTGATGCATGAATTCTTCTGTGTCCAAAAGGGCAGCATAAAGGGCTTATAGAGAGCCACTCATCGGTTCTTTATGAGTCACAGGGGCAAAAATCAACATAACAATGTCATTTCAAAATGCTCAGGGTAGCTACTTCCTGGGATGTGAAACAGTTTCTTGATGCAGTGAGTATCAGAGATTCCCGCCCAGTGCATGTTTTGCTGCTCTCCAGGCAGCTGAACTTTTCTGATAATTGCTGCATGAAGATATTTCGAGGAGATGCTCAGCTTCTGCTGGGGAAATGCCAGGGCCCCAGCTGCACAAGGCCGGTGCATACAGGAGCAGCGGACCTTAGTTAGCTCTGGTCTTGCAGTCAGTGTTGGTCCCAAGGAATGGAATTGAGGTGTGGCCCAAGACAGCAGGACCTCCTGGAGGTGTCCAGACTGGCTCTGACTCTCCACTCCAGCTGCTGGCTGGCCAAGCAGCATTTCAGCTGCAGTGCGGAGTGCCTGAGTGCCCAGCTGGCCCTGGAGAACAGGCCCAATGTGGGACATCCTTGATCATCTCGAGTTCACCCGCCTGTGTTCAGTGTGCATTCATCAAAGACCTGCCGCATGCCAGGAACCGTGCTAAGTTCTGGGTCTAAATGACCCAGTAAGAAGCCGATCCACTTCTGCATGAGCAGCAGTAGGTCTGGGACAAGAGTTGCTCTATACCAGGTCCCTAGCAGAACACCACAGAGATGTATGTCAGATGGCATACAGGGAGTTTGCTGCACCCAAAAGGCCTGGCTGAAGCAAGCGGCATCTGAGACTTTGCTTTTCAAGGATAGGCAAGGGTCACCTACATGGCAGAAGCGGGCAGGACATCGTGAGCAGAGGGAAGAGCAGGAGGGAGGCCTGGAGTGCACAAGCGACTGGGCCTGTGGCTGGTGTGGCTGGGCTGTGGCCAGAACACAGCTGGGGTACAGGGCCTGTGTGGGGTGGACATCAAGGTCTCACAAGGCCCATGCGTCCCAGCTAGCAGAGTTTGCTGTCAACCTCCACTGTCAGGAGGAAGCCCAGGCAGAGGCAGGGCCTGCCTAGGCTTTTGCAGGCTTTCCCAGCTGCTCTGCTTTTATTGTCTTCCTTTAAATCTACCCAAAGTCCATGGTTCATGGTTTGCCAAAATCACCAACTGGATGGCTGGTGAGTGCTGTGGTTGGAGTTGACTTTTTAGACTGGGTGAGGGGCTTTGTAGAGGAGAGACTGTCACCAGGTGACAGCTGATGGTGACCAGGCTGGGGACAAGACATGGGGATCCTGGCACCACTGTGGCCACCTGTGTCTCTGCGTCCTTTCCCTGGGCTAAGCCTGGGGCAGTCCTGAGAAGCCGCTGGCTCTTCTGCCCTGGGCTGTGGCTCTCTGAGGAACTGGGTGACTGTCCTGCCTGCGCCTGAGACCCAGACGGCACTGCTTAGTAGTCTTTCCACAGGAGGGCACCCTGAGGAGGAGGCTGCCTGTCGAGGTGCAGTGCCTCTACCCCCTCAGGGAACCACTCACATCTAGTACTTGGCGACCCCTTATCCACAGACTTCAGAGATGTGGGGAGGGAATCTTGTTAGCTGATTTGCTAAAAGCATTTTCAAACCTCCTCTTTAGAAGACCTTGGGCTCAGATGATCAGAAGACTGTGATACTTTTCCATCTACAACAGAGAATAAGATGTGAGCACACGAGTTCTCATACACAGAGGATATGCCAAGGCTGTGAGAGGGACCAGTGCTTGCAAATATCACAGGACCCAGACAGCCTGAAGGAGACTTATAGCAATGGGTCTCGAGGAATGAACAGGAGCCCAAAATTGAGGATGCTTTTGGAGAAGAGGACAAAAGAGGGAGTGACGACATGAAAGGCTTGTCAGGGAAGGCAATGGTCCTGAATTGTCAGGAGGAGAGTGCAGGGAGTGGGAAGACCAGCAATCGATATCGAGAAGGCAAGACAGGAGAGGTGGGCCAGGTGGCCCCTCAGTGCTGCATGGAGCCTTGCAGAGCTGGGCCTGGCTGGGCCACAGTAGGAAGGCAGGAAGCTGCCATGCTGGACAAGCAGGACCCTCACAGCCAGAATCCCTGGAGGGAGACATTTTGGCTCCAGGAGACCTGGTACTGTGCAAAAGAGGTTGAGGGGTAGAGAGCAGAGCAAGTCGATGTAGTCAGCGAGCAGAGCACAAAGGGCTCGGGGCACAGAGGAGGTTTCACCCCAGAGGCTCCCCTCATTGCACTGAGATCCCAGAACACATGGTGAAACCTTTTCACAGACCAAGGAAGGGTCTGTGTGCCACGTAGGGGCACCTGCTGGCTCCTGTGGGCTCCCAGATGGGGACAGAGAGAGGCAAGAGCCCCAGCTGCCACACTCCGCTGCTCTCTGGAACAGAAAGTGTGAGAGGGTGACAGAGTAGGCTGAGGGATGGGGCAGCGAGCCGTGGCCTTCACCCACACCAGAGGATCCCTGGGGCCCCTCCGCACTTTCCACTGGGTCTTAGCACAGGCTCCACCATGCCTCCTGCTTCCAAGGAGGTAGATGGCCCTGTCCAGGTTTTGCTTTAATTTTGAAAACAGCACAGTAGCACTTTTTTGTTTCTTTGTTTTCTGCAAAACAAACTCCCCAACAGTCTCCACTTCCCGGTTAGGTTAGGTTGAGAAGAGGTGGGGAGGTTAGGTTGTGAAGAGGTGGGTGGGGGACTTCAGAGGCCCAGGGCAGTGACAGACAGCTCTGCAGCATGAGCTGAGGTACCACTGTCTCACCCAGGCTAGAGGACAGGGCTAAGGGAAGTGGCCACCATGCCAGTGCAAAGAGGAGTCATGAGACAATCCAGACTCGGGGAGAGGCTGGGGCAGAAGCGGGTCCCTGCACCCAGAGCGGTGGGGGGGTGCTGCCCCACAGAGGCTGCCTGGGCCTGGGATGCTCACCCTGCCTTCGCAGTGGCCCATCTGTTAGGGGCACATATGGCCTTCACATTTCTGTTCCCCATGAGATACGGCTGGTGGCTCCCCGTCTTCACTGTAGGCAGCAAAGGTGGAAGCTGCATGCTCATGCAGCCTCTCAGTGTCTCCCAGGGACAGGGACAAGGGCCTGGCTCCTGAGGGGACAGAGTGAGCTCTGTCACAGGATCAAGGCTTCCCTTTCTAGAAGGAGCCCACCTGTCCTGTGTGGAACCAGACAGGACTGCGCAGCAAGTTGTCACAGGCTGCAGAAGGTAGGCCTGGCCTTGCTGCCTGCTGGGCACAAACAGCTTTATTCGGCCTCAAGGCCAGGCTCCAGGTTCTTTCTTTCTTTCTTTTTTTTCTTTCTTTCTTTCTTCCTTCCTTCCTTCCTTCCTTCCTTCCTTCCTTCCTTCCTTCCTTCCTTCCTTCCTTCCTTTCATTAATTTTCTTGAGAAACAACAATGAGACAGTTTCAAAACAGGTTAGTAGGACAGTTTCAATAATTAACACATTACATATTATTGTCTTTGTTGTAGTTATTCATAGTACAAGATGCAGACATGATATCCTGTCCAAACACTCTCAGTACAAATCCTTCTTATTGAATTAAGAGAAAGTAGCTGTATATCTATCCTAACCATTTTTTATATACAGATACAAAATGGTTATTCATTTGTATCCCTTTGTTTTTGTTTAGTTTTGTCAGAAAAGGGTATTCTATTGTTATTTAAATATTGTAGGTATGTGAATTCAGCAAAATAACCCAATATAGTTCAGGACTCCATAATAGTACTGGGTTGTCCATAGGACTGGCAATGTCAGAAGTTGTTGACTTGAGCCTTTTATAGCTCAGCATATTAATATGGCTTTACTTTTTATCTTATTTTTATACCTTTCTGCTGGATGGTTAAGACCAAGATAAAGCAAGACCTGTCTAACAAGAAATGTAACTTCTGTATCTGACACACTCAGACTCCTCTAAGTGGGGGGGGCCCTGCAGCATGGGGGAGCAGCTCACCTGCTCCACCAGCCCCTCCTTCCACACCAGTCCTGTTCCACTCCACATGGGCCCACGCTGCCCTACCAACAGCTGCCCTGGGCCACCTGTCCATACACCTGTCCATGAGCAACACCTTGCCTGGAAGACACTCAAGATATTTAGGCTGGGAAAACCAGGGTGTTAGGGCCCCTGGAGAAGTGAGGTGAAGCCTCCAGGTGGGCTCCCCAGAAGCCCCCCAAGAAGGTTTGGTGGGAAGAATGGCAGATCAGGGGTCTCTGCTGCTCAGCTCCTGGGGCAGGGTCCCTATCACCCAGAGATTCTGAGACAGGATTCGAGTCCTGCGTGTGGCTCAACAGTAGCCATAGATTCCAGTCTTAGCATCACCGGGAAACTGTGGTGCATGAGCACAATAGTACAATGCATTTGGTTCATGTTGTTTTTACTCCCCTGATTTGCAACGGATCATAATGAAATTTATTCTGGGAGCAGCTACTTCCTTTGGCTGTAGGTATCTGCCATTGTGCGAGATCTTATCTCCCGTGCAGAAATGGCACGAGGGAGACAGTGGGGTAGGGCGACCTCCTGCTGCTGCAGCTCTTAGTCAGAAGGGGAAGCACACATTTCATGGCCGTCTGTCTTTTTCCCCCAAAATGACTCATTGTCTTTTTTTTCTTTCTTGAATTAGATCTTTTCCTCCCTTATGCTTTCCCCTTGCGTTCCTTGCCCAGTGCAGAGCCACTTGTCCTGTCTTGTGAGGTCCGTCTTTGCATCACCCGGGGTGGGGAGGTTTTGTTGAGAAGGTAACTGGAGTCCCACCTGGATGGGTCCCCTGCTGCAGCCCCAGAACACATGGCAGTGTAGACAACGAGCATGGCCCTGAGAATATGACCATGTGGACGCACCAGGGAAAATCACGCCCCCGTGGGACCTCAGGCTGCCTGGCTGTCATTGTGCAGCAAGTCCTATTGTCTTTATGTTTTAATTTTTGTTTTTATCACTACGTGTTTGTAATGCAAATAACTCCATGTGCTGCGGAGCTTGATTCCGGGTACAGAACACAGCTTAATTCTTTTTTGATGCCCCTTTCCTGCCCTCCTCTCCCTCCACCTCTTGGGTTCCTCAATTCCTCTCCCTATTTCCTGTTACCTACCTTTTATTGTGGTTTTAAATTTATTTACACTTTGGGTTTCTTATAGAAAAGCAACAGGACACTACTGGAGCTTGTGTGTCTGACTTTTTCATTGAATGTTACCTTCCCAGCACGTACCCATTTTTCGACAAATGCCTCCAGTGTGTCCTTCCGTACAGCAAAGCAGTGCTCCGTGGTGTACAGATGCCCCTTTGTCTTAATCCCGTCATGTTTGAGGACGTGCAGGTGCCTCCAGGGTCTGACTGTTGTGGGTCGTGCTTTCAGAGGCAGGAGCGTGCGTGGCTCACTGTAATCTTATTCTCACCACCAGCCGTGGAGGTGGAAGGAAGCCACTACCATAGATGTGTTCATTCTGAGCAATTTTTTTCCTATGTAAATTTGGGGGAAAGGAGGGTGGGCATAAATCATCAGCTTTTCCATACCGGAGAGTCATGCTTCTCTGTCCCAGCTGTGGGCTAAGACGGAGCCTGGAGCAGTGGCTGCATAGATGTGCTGGAGGGGCAGCCAGCAGAGCCCACAGCCTCCCTTTCCTTTCTGGGGTTCAGTAGGGGCCAGAGTAGGTGTGGTAAACGATGAGTGCATGGCCCGCCTGAGTACACCAGTCACACTGGCATCTGAGCGTGGAGTGAAAGCACCATGCTCCGGCTGCAGCTGGGCTCCCCTGCGGGGCTGCCTGCCGTCATCCATGTAGAAGGGCTCCTAGGGGCTCATCTTGTGAAACTCAGCCAGCCCCTAAGGGGACAGCTCAAGTCATCTTCAGCGTGGCCCTGGGCTCCCATGGATGTACATCAGCCTGTTCACAAGAGGACATCTCCGCATTGCTCACCTTGGATATGACAGGGATGGAACAGTACAGGCAGGATGCAGGCCTATCTCCTGGACTCACTTGGGGCTTAAGCCCAGTGTGTAAGGCTAAAAATCAAAGACCAATCTAAAAAGAAAAACCAATAGTGTGTGTCATGCCGAGATGACAGCGTGGCAGGGAAGAGCTGGAGAAAGCTCCCTAGAATCTAGCCAGTAGCATACCAACATCGCCCCCGGGTTAACTCACTCTCTGCCTTGGTCCCCACAGAACTCCAGGGCTCAAGCACCATCACCATGGGAACCTGAGGTACAAATAGCGGCTCAGCGGGGATTTGGGACTTGGCAAGGACACAGGGGTGAAGATGGCAGGGTGAAGATACTGTGCTGCTGACCCCAGAAAAGGACAGGTCCAGGCAAAGGAAAGAGGGAAGAGGGTATCACGTAGCCAGGCTTGGAACCCTGGAATAAGGACAGCGAGAAACAGTCAGAGGGGTCAGTTTGCACCAGAGAAAGGGGCTAAGACAGCAGAGGGAGGGCTGTGGCATAGACACAGGAGCTTGGGGACTGCTGGGTATGCTATGGAAAGGAAGAGGACAAGGGGACTGGAGGGAGGGTGGACCTCGAGGCTGGGATAGAGTGAGACGAGTCTAAGTGACAACTCTGGGAGAGATGTAATGAGTCGGTCACTTGGGTGTGAGCAAAGAAGCAGAGATTTGGTTTGGGAAGCCCAGTGGCTGGTGGGTGACAGTCCCCAGGAGAGGGGACCGTACTGACAAGGGTTGGCTCTGCCTGGAAGCCCACTGGTTTGGACTGCATGTATGGAGCTCAAGGTGACTTGAACAGGTATGATGTTTTGAGAACAACTGAAAATGTCACAGTGGAGCCCAATTCGTGGGCAGTCAGGGCATAAATGTGCAGGGGCCCCCAAGAAGGGAACAAGGTCTAAAGGGAAAGAGACTCCCAGGAACTGAACAGTAAGTGCTGCGACTTCCACACCCTGTGTCAGCAAAGTGCGTCGGAGCTTCAAGTTTTACCAAATTAATAGGCCACCTTTAAAGAGATGATGTAAAGAAAACCTAGCACCAGAATTTGTGGATTGTTCTCTCTTCATCCTCAGCAGATAGTTAGAGGTCAATATGTCATCAAAGCAAATCAGGGGCAGCTGGAGTCCAACCCAGAGCTGGTGGTGGGGCTGGTAAGAGGGAGCACTTGCCTGTCATGGATGTGTTGGGAATGGGCAAGGGCACGGGCCACAACGCACTCTGCATGGCTCAGCTTCTTGTCCTACAGGCTTTAATGAGGCCCTTTGATAAGCTTAAACAGAAAGCAGCTATTTTTAAATAAAATAAAGACACAAACAAAAAGTTAAATGGAATATTCGGTGTGCTACGATTTCAGCGTGCCCCTCCAGCACATAGATGTGCTTGCGATCCTGTTAAGGAGAGGATCTCAAAGAGAGGGTTAGGCTGTGTAGGCCCCCGGCGCACGGACGGGGCTTGGACCCTGATGAAAGAGGCTCCCAGAGCCTTCAGCTCACTGGCCCTTCTGCCATCCGCCACTGGGGGACTCAGCCAGAGACCCTCACCAGACCACACTTCGCACCTGGTCTTGGGCTTCCAGTCTCCAGAACGGAGCATCCGTCCTTTGAAAACGGCTCATTCTGTAGCATTTGGTTACAGAAGCGTGGACAGTGGCTCCATCATTAATCGGCTCTCGTCAGTTGAAGCTGGAGCCCACATCTAGACTGGAGACAACATGTCAAGCTGTCACTGCCAGCCTTCTGCTGGCCCCGAGCACACTTTGATCAGACGAGAGGAAATAATTAGATGTAAAAGAATCAGCCCAATATATGACTGATTACAGGTAACTGTCACAATGAAAGCAAACTGGAGAAGTATATTTTATAGAGGACACTAAGAGCTATACAAAATTATCCAAAAAATATTCTCTTGATGAAAATTCAGTGATAGTCATTGTCTTTAAAATGTCTGCAGTTATTGACTTGACATGAAGATCGCTGGGGAGGTTGAAACAGGAATCAAATATCCTTTGGCACGAGGCATTGTTGAGCTCAGGGTCTGTGGAAGTAGGGATGGGACACTCAGTGGTGGGATGGGCCAGCCTGTAGCTTCAAGGCAGGGTTCATCCTTGTTCTACTCAAAGGCAAGAGCTGGGGCTGTCACCCGCAGAAAGGCTGTAAAAGGTCCTAATAGGTCAAGAGGGAACACAGTGCCGAGATGACCAATAAGGTTAACATAGCAACAGCTGCAATCCTCATCAAAGAAGTGGATTTAAATCCAACGGTGCTGGGGAAACGTAAGGGCATGTCCATGAGTGAAGTAATTTATTCCAAGTAGCATTCGAGAAGGCAGTCTGTTTCAGAGCTTATTTAGGCCAAAGTACAAATTATGCAGAGATAGACAAGGGAGGACATTTATGGGAATTGTCTAGCTGAGCAGTTCTAGCACTTTCCTGGCCAATTTCGCGGGATCATTAAAGCACTTTTTGGTAAAGCTTCCTGGGCTTCCTGGCACTGTGTGCTGCTGGAGAAGCTTCAGGGGGGAAAGACATCTTCTGGGGAGTGCGGGACTTGCTGGACTCACACCTGTGCCCTCTGCTCACACTGACGCCACGAGGAGCGTTAAAACCAGTGAAATTGGGACGAGGACAGAAAAGGTAGGCAGTGCCGGGCGTACAAAGGCAGGTAGGATCCCCTCCGTGGGGTCACAGGAATGGGGAACAGAGGGTGGGCTTCCAGAGCACAGGGTGGTCCACGTGGCAGCTGAACCCAGGACCTGTGATTTGCGAATGGCCTTATGCTCTGGAATCTTCCAGCTGGGCAGGTGGAGAAGGTCACTGTGTGGGCCCTGTACCATGCAATGGGCAGCTGGGTCATTCTTCTGTCACCAAGAAAGGAGGACCAGTGTGGCCTTGGTCACAAACATGAGGTTCTGCCCAGCGGGCAGGCTCAGGGATGGAGGGGAGGCCTCTCAGTACTTCTTTTTCTCCTCCTTAGGAGCAGTTCTCGCTGGCAGTGAGGAGCTGTCCGAACCTGGAGGACCAGGCTTTGTTAATGAAGGTAGGTTATCAGATAAAGCACTTATTTCCTTAAAGCCTCCCAGCATTTTTATTGCCCTGAGGAGAGTTCCCTTTTTACAAGCGGGAGTAAATTTATCATGTCTGAATCCCGTGCTCCGTGGGGATGCGCCTGTCATCCTCAGGTGGGGAGGGCGGCTGGTTAATGAGCATCGCCGCCGTCATTGGGGTGCACAAGTGACAGGAAAGTGGGTGTCAGCTACTAGCAGGGAATCCACTTAATTCTCCAGAGGACTCAGTTGGTTCTATTTAAACTTATCTGACAGTCTTGATTCTCTTAGCAGATTTATGAGTCTCGGCCAAACTCCATGTCTCCCACTATATGCTTTAATTAAGACAAAGGAGTCCGTACATGCGGAATGTGCCACCTCCTCACTTTTGTCACCACGGGGAACGCTATACAAATGAGACTGTTCATAGTAACCACCAGGACGGGCATCCCGTGCCACAGGCTTCTGGCCCAGGAGTGGAAGACAAACTTCCTTCCTTCTCAGTGGCAATTATTTTATTTCCTTCCAGCTGACATGGGCCGAGGCGTGCAGTATCCCACATCGAGGCGGTGCGTTTAGGGAAGCTGAGCTTGCGAAACGACCAGGCACTCAGCCTGCACAAACTTGATGAAAACTTCCTCTGTGGAGGCAGAGAGCACCTAGCTGCAGATCACAGAGGGACACACACACACACACACACACACACACACACACCCATACACACACACACACACACTCGCACACACTCGCGCACACACACTTTTCCACTGATGACTAGGATTCCTGTTTTCACCTAGAAACTGTACAGACTGACCTTGAACCTCACGCCTTTCCATGACGTCACTTCCGCCCCGTACCCTCAGGAAACCACGAGGGCAGGCTCAGGGACGGAGGAGAGTATGAGGAATTGCATTTCTTTGCCTAAACACCAGCTTTTTCACCAGGTGTCCCCCAACTTGAGAAATGGGTAGAAAAAACAAGATTTTTGCTGTAAAGGATTTTCAACTCATTTGCCTGAGGTGTGATATTTTTGGCCTCCTGCTTTTTTTTTTTTTTTTTAAAGCTTTCAATGATGTCAATTTCAGAATAAAGACAGGGTGCTGGTTCCCAGTGCGGGGCCCCTCGGAAGCCCGGTCTCATCAGAGCTGGGTGTCAAGTAGTACTCCAGCTTGGCAGGACAGAGACCCAGCCGCGTGAGAGTTCTTGCTGCCCCTGCTTCCCACAGTGAGCTCTCTGGCCCCTGTTCTGGGCTCCACTTCCAAGGGTGACTTCCTTCCAAGGAGCGCGCCCCTCTATGACCTTGCAGCAGCCCCTGACCCTCACTTCTCTACATCCACTAGCCATGTAAGGAGGCGAGGAGGCAGGAACTCTGGCCCTGGGCCCAGCACTGCTTTCTGCCTCCTGCTCCTTCACGTGCCTCCGCTGCCTTCTCCCTTTGCCCACCGAGACCCTTTTTATAGGAGATGAAACTGTGTGCTGGCAGCCCTCTGGGGAGCCGACCTGGAGGCCACGTGGGCATCTCCGAGGCAGCCTGGGACTTCTTCACCAGCTCAGGAGCCTGCGCCTCATGTCTTCAGCTGACCTGGCACTCATACAGTGTCCCACGAGGGTCTGAAACACTGTAGCCCTTCACCGAGCTCCTTCTCCTCCAGCGGGAATGGGTAGAAACAAATGCCACCGCCAAAGCCCCCAGCTCCTCCGCAGCCTCCTTGCTGCCTCTCCTGCTGCAACGGGCCGGCTTCTCTAGCATGCACAGTCAGAAACTATCACTTGGGGCTTGGGACAAGGTAGCACAGATGGCCCTGGATGGCCCAGGAGGTGCATAACATTCGGTATTTTGCTCTTCCCTGTTGGTTTCTGCAGCTCGTGTGACCACAGTAACCGAGGCTGATGTCTGTGGGTGTTTTCACAATATTTGCAGATATTTGAACAGGCACCATCAAAGAAGTTTCACTGAACACAAACGTGTGCTCCGTTCATATGCACTGAAACTATTTCATGATTTTTTTCAGGAGATTGAGGTTTTTTTAATGTCACCTATGGGAGGCCACTGTGTGGGTGTGATACTGGCATGCAGGTTCTTTGTAGATGTGTGTGAGAGAACTCGGGTGACAGCGGATCACTTTGATGGCAGACGCTTGCTGTGTGTTGTACGCTTGCTCCAGTGCACCTTGTGGATTATCTGTAGAGTTTAAACGTGTAACCCAATCCCAGGAAATTTTGCCAAAGACAAAAACAGATTGCATTAACAGTTACATTTGCACGCATGTGGTAAGATCCCTGTGTTGTCAAAGATAACTGAGACCTAGGGACTCATCTCTTCCCCTGATCTGTGGGTGTTCTCCCTGCAGGAGACACCAAGGAGAAGGTTGAGGTGAACACAAAACTGAGCTGGCAGCAAAGGAGAGGGCAAATGTCCCTGGAATGGCAGAAATTGTGAGGCCAAGATGGCAGAGACCAGTGCCTGCCTCCCTGCAGTGGCCAGGCTAAGTGGGAAGAGGAGAGGTGACTCACCCCCAAAACACATCTAAACAGCAGTAGACCCAGGGCCAGGGGGCCGTGGTCTCCCAGTCCCCAGACTGGCTGCTCCTTAGGAAACCATCTGAGAGAAGAACTGAGATAAATTCCCCCCTCCCCACCACAGAGGCACACAGGTGGTCAGACTGTGACAGCCTGGACAGAAGTGTAGTCCCAGGAGCTGCTCGCATTTGCTGGAATGTAGCAAGGTGGCGTGTAAGACAGAGGAGGCTGTTTCCTGGGACACGGTTTTCTCATCTGCCAGACAGAGGACAAGGCTAGCTCTGCCTTAAAGCTTTCCCCACTCTTATAGGTGACTAGAAAAGAGGTACGTTGGTCCCTATTTATGAGAGGCTGCCTTTCACTAAGATTTTGCCATTCTAAGCACTGTAGAAATGCTTAGATTTCATAGAGTGTTTATTTGACCCCACTTGCTTTTTAATTTGCTTTTCTTTTTCTTTTTCTGTTTTTTAAATTTAGTACATCTCACTACACACATGGACTCATAGTGATCCTCCTGTTTTCAGCTTCCCAAGCACTGAGATTATAGGTGTGCACCACCACACTGTCTCTTAATTTGATTTTAGCTTTTGTCTCCAAATTAGCTGTTTCTTTTCTCTTCTCAGTACTAGGGATTTAACCTATGGCCTTTGCCTTGAACTATATCACCAGCTCTTTATTACATTTTTTATTCTAAGTCAGAGTTGCACCAAGTTCCTAACTTGCCCAGGCTGGGCTCCAACTTGCCACCCTTGTGCCACAGCCTCCGGAGTGCTGGGATGCCAGGCTCTGCTGCCTGGCCTGCGTGTCTAGCTGCTTCTTTATTCCTTAAGAGTCCAATTTGCCACTTCCTGGTCACCTGAGGGCCAGTGCATGCCTGGCTCCTCCTGCCGCTCCCCTGTGGCTTCTGGTCTCAGGTACATTCCAGCTTCACATCCCAGTGAGCTCAATGGGTCCACACCTCAGCCTTTTGTCCCCCCTCCAGGGCTCCACCCCACCTGGCCTCTGAACTGTGGGGTGCATGGCTCACATGCTGCTCCTGCTGTGTGGCCTCTCGAGAGTTATCCTGCTCCTTCATCCCAGAAAAGAGCCCTGCAGCTTGATCTGGAGGACGCCCCACCGGGAGCCAGCCTGTGACCACTTTGATCCCATAGCTTAGTACTCCCTTCTGATAAAAGAGGTCAGCAGGTAGCCACAAAGACTCTTCTGGAATCCACGCCCTGAGCCATAGGGCGGGGCACTGTGAGGACCTGCCATCCTAAGTGTACTTGGGTGTGGAGCTGAAGCCCTCACCCAGCCTCCACCCCCTCCACGTTCTGCCAGCTGAATTCAGAGACGCCAGGTCTGAATTCCTACCCAAATTGGAAGCAGCTGCTGCCAGATGTGTAAGAAATTCCCAGGTGTGCAAGAACAAAATGAGAACAGGTCGTCCAGATAGCTCAGCAGATGAAAGCACCTGCTTAGGCAGAGTGCACCAGTCGGGGTTCGGTCTCCAGCATGCTGTGATGGCCATGCCCCCAGGGCATGCTGAGTTGGCTGTTGAGATGGTGTGTGCCTGTAATCCCAGCACATCGGGGAGGCTGAAAACAGGAGGATCACTTTGAGTCCAATCTGTGTAGTGAGACCCTGTGCTAAATACTTTTAAAGAATGAACAAAATGAGGTGCAATCATTTCCAGTAGTAGTAGTAGTGGAGACAGGGTCTCTCTGTAGCTTGGACTCATAGTGGTCATCCTGTCTCAGCCTCCCTAGAGCTGGGATTGTATGTGTGTACCACCAGCCCTGGTTCTGGGGTTCGTACAACGTGCCTGGGATTCTGGGGCTGGGATGGCATGTGGTACTGGGGACCAGCCTCAAGATCTTGTGTTTGCCAGGCAGGTATTTAGACCACTGAGCTATTTCCCCAGCCCCTGATTATTTCTATTCAGTGTAGAAATTGATTCTCCAAGTACAGACTGGCCCCAAGAAATTGATCCTCCTACCAGCTGCCACCCTAAAAAGAAGGAAATAACAATTCAGTGGGAATAGGGGTGAAGACTCTGCAGGAGCCCGGAGAGAGAAGCCTGTCTAGCGAAATGAGCCATTCGAGGAAGGGATGGGTTTTGAATTTTGCTGAAGAAGAGGAGGCCAAGTGCCCTGGTTTGTCTGGGACTGGCCCACCTGAGGCCCTCTGCCTGTCACCCTAGCTGCATGTTTAATATCAGCCCCTTTTACTTGCAAGGAAGTCAAGGCTCCCAAGAGGAAAGGAGGGAGGGAGTCAAGGCAGGAAAGGACCTGAGGTCTCTGAATTCAGCTGCCCAACCTGGAGGGGTGGAGGCTGGACAAGGGCTTCAGCTCCACACCCAAGTACACTTAGGATGGCAGGTTCTCACAATGCTCCACCCTATGGCTCAGGGCATGGATTCTAGCAGGGTCTTTGGAGCTATGTGCTGACCTCTTTTATCAGAAGGGAGCACTAAGCTATGAGATCAAAATGGTCACAGGCTGGCTCCCGGTGGGGTGTCCTCCAGATCAAGCCCTAGGGCTCTTTTCTAGGACAAAGGAGCAGGATGACTCTCGAAAGGCTGCAAAATAGGAGTTTTAGTACCTCAGTGGTACTAAAACTTCCTTAGGCCATCAGTCCCAGCAGGGCCACCCTGGCTCCCCGGAGTAGGCTGGAAAGTTAGTAGGACATTGGGGACAGTGGCCCTTCCTGGTAAGCACTGCTCTCATAGGTCAGGAGACAGGCATTAGGATCTGCCAGGCTTTGGCTGATGGGTTGTCCCTGGAGTGACACACCACAACAGGACTGGCTTGGAGCAAGGTGTCCCCAGCCCAGGGACTGAGTGCAGGTCCGAAAAGATCCCAGGGCCACAGCCCCTAAGTTGTCTCTGCCCAGCTATACTACCAAGACCTCTGACCAGAGGCACCTGCGAGAGTGAAGGGGTGTCTTCCTGTCCGTGGGACTTGCTATACCACACTGGCTGTAGGAAACAGTAACAGAAACCAAGCTGCCTATGAAGAGAAGTAAATAAGCCAACAGCAGCCAAGGGGCCGGCTCATCACATGGCCTAACATCTCTGCTGCCCACACCGTGGGCCTCGGCAGGGACACCAAGCACCTCTGACACTGCTCCAGCCCCTGGCTGAGAGGGGTCTGCTTGGTGGCAGGGCCATTTCTCCATCTGCTGCTCCATAGTGGTATATGCAGAGCCCGCTGCAGTTGGACACAGTTGGCTGGCAGGGCAGCAGCCTAGGTGGAGAAAGCCACAAGGGCGGAGCAGGGCGAGCATGCGAGCAGAGCTGAAGCCTCGCTTAGCTTTTCCTGCTGCCTGCAGGCATGAACACTGAGCCCAGATGCCTGGAGGAACTTGGGTGGATGTGACAGGAGGACCCGGGCCTCTCGCCCACGCAGCCTCTCACCCCCACAGTCTGGTCAGGTGCAACAGTTTTTTTCTCTCTGACCAGGTTCTAGGAATCAGACACCCAAGAGTCATTCCTGAAGCCCCCAATGTCCAAGTGACCCCACTACCTAACCCTCAAGTCCTCCAAACTTACCAAATGGAACTTCTTCCCCAGAGAGGCATTTTCTCCTAGTCTGACGGAATCCTGTCAGGAATGAGGGCTTTCACACACAAACAATGCCTTTACCTTAGCATGGGGAAGGCGGTGCAGAGCAGAAAGGGGATTTTCCACATGAGCGCTCCACTGCCTCACCCCCCGCAGAAAGTTCAGAAGCACCCAGCGAGCTGGTTGTCTAGTGTTTCTTAAATTGTCATTGTCACAAAGATTCTTTCTGCTTCACTTCTCCCAAAGTTCTCCCCCCGCCCCCTGCCCCACACTGCTTGGCCAGGAAACAGTAATTGAGCCATTCAAGGTCCAGGATGGTCCAGGGTCCCCAGCATCCACACAGGTGCCCTTTGTGCACTTTTGTGCTCCGAGAAGGCCTCAGCGCCTTTGGTTCCCAGAGGGGGCTCACCAGGGCAACCAGAAGTCTGAGCAGGGCTTGCAAGGGACTGTCCCACCCATGCAGGCAGCTGGCAGCAGCGATTTGAGCATGGCAAGTGGGCGAGGTGGGTTTTTCCCTCTTTCCTGCATTCTAACTGCTCTCTCTTCCTTTTCTCTATGCGTGTAGGTGGTAGCTAGTTTGAGCACTAAACCTAGCAGCCAATGGTTAATTGCAAACACCTCCCTTCACACTCCGGGCAAACTACCACATCCCTCTCTTTGCAGGGGCCCCTGGAGAGCTTGAGGACCCTGTCCTGGCCCCGTACCTTGAGAGTCCTCCAGCCCTGCACAGCCAGGGCTCCCCTCAGCCTCTCCAGTTGAGGTCTGCAGGAGCTGTTTCTGCAGCCACATGTCCTTTATGTACCCCATACACACACATGCCCATGGCCACCAGGCAGCCATCTAGGGCTGGTCATGGGATCAGGCCTCCCACACAGAGAAAAAGAGGTCCTCACTTGGGACTGGCTGCATTGCCAAAGCAGCGCACAGCGGCAACCTGCATCTCCAGTGCTGCTAGCCCAGGTCCTCTAGGGGAGTAGGGGCTGGGTGATAGACACAGTCCCCAGACCACTGCTTCGTTCCCACCACCCTTCCTGTCCCTTGTAAGCAAGAGGCCTACAGACAGCAGCACGTGTGTGGCTGGCAGCGCTGGGCACCATGCAGCAGAGCTCAGCTGAGCGCCTCTAGCACGTCTGCAGCATTGATCTAGAACTGGCTTACTTGAAACAGGATCTCGAAGCTTTTGTATTTCCTCAAGGAAAAGCACTGCCTGTGACAGGTACATCAAGTTTCAAAGCTAGAACTCCAGCAACAGTTTCCTCTCATTCCTTTACCTTGGTGATATTGAGATCCTCAGTCCTAAAGTTCTCCCCATAAGTGACAAGCCTGGGTCAAGATTCTTCAGGACTCAGCTCAAGCTACTTCCCCCAAACCTCAGGGAAAATTGTCCCTCGTGGTGAAACATTAAGTCTGGAAAATGATCTTTGTGCACATGTCACTTTTAATTTAAACATAATAGATTAACAAAAGACTTATTTTGGTAGATATCCATACATACCAGTTATAACCTCATGTTTGAAACTTTTATGAGTGCCTACTACTATGAGTCCGGCATGACGCTAGGTATTGGGGTGCAGCTATTTGAAAATCATGGCCCCTTGATGAATATGTGTCACAGGCACATCACTGTGTCCCTCTAGGTAAGCACCGTAGAGTGGGCCTGGTGCCAAGAGGGAGGGAGTTTGGAATTCTAGGGGAGCACCAGGCTGAGCACCCAACTCAGTGCAGTTTTAAGGTGGACTCCCCCAAGAAAGTAGCCTTTGAGCTAAGTGTCACTGTTTCTCCAGGATAGTGCATTTAGCCAACTCTGTGGATTCCGTGTGCTTCCTACTGGCGTTGACACGACAAGCTGTGTTGGGAGTTTTCCATTTATAGAGTGACTCGAGTGCGCTGATGCTTGTCTTGAGAGCTGACTACCAGAACGGGGGTCCCAGACACTACCTCTCCAGGAGAGGGGTATCTAGGAGCTTCCATTCCTGCTGTTCACATTTCCCGTGGATACCGTTGTCTTGAAGTGACAGCCTTTGGTGTTCCTCCCTTGGCATGGATGCAGTATGTCCATGTTCCTCCTCTCTGAGTTGATGTGTTCATCATGCATTGTACATATGTACTAATTTTTTAAAAGCTGGGGATCTCAGAAGGAAGTCATTGTGGATAGTTGCACTAGAATTGTGAGACTGGTTTCCAGGCCAGAGGTCAGAAAGAAAGAAAAAGGGAGAGAGGAGAGGAGGGGAGGGGAGGGGAGGGGAGA
>PVKA01004177.1:67383-101739 GCA_004027165.1 Ctenomys sociabilis | reverse complement strand
AGGGAGGGAGGGAGGGAAGGAAGGAAGGAAGGAAGGAAGGAGGGAAGGAAGGAAGGAAGGAAGGAGGGAAGGAAGGAAGGAAGGAAGGAAGGAAGGAAGGAAGGAGGGAGGGAGGGAAGGAGGGAAGGAAGAAAATGTACAGGTGCTATATAAGAGATTACCTGATTCAAACCCAATAAAAATATTTTAGGATACTTCTCACAGCTGAGGAGTTCTGCACACTCATCATCTAATTTCTCTTTGTTATTTATTAACAATCCCACCCATAGTAAGATGCTTACCCTCTTTAAGCCTCAGTTTCTTCATTATTAAAATGGAGGCAATATTGATCCAAGATTCGGGGTTATTGCTGGGTCAACACACATTAGATCCTTAACCCAGTGCCTGGCTCAGAGCGCAAAAACATGCTAACTTCTGGTAGGTCAGAAAGGTTCCACGCCTAAGATCAGGAAATTAACAAGCCTGGAGCGTGCACCTCTGGTCTTGCGTGGATGTGCTCCTCTGTCCTGAGTCCTCCTCCTCCTCACCTCTTTCCTCCGCACTACACCTGGAGCTCCCCATTCTTCTTCACAGTCCATCTTCTCTAAGCCAGCCTCATTATTAACTTTAAAAGCATGTAATGCATGGAAGAGCAACTAAACTAGCCTAATGAAAGAACACGAATTAGCAAACCTGCACAAGTGTTCCTGCTTTTTACTCAAAGCACATGAAGAAACCAGAGGGCAAGAAAAGCCTCATCTTTCTCACCCTCTTTACCAAAACTGGTAAGGAAGGGAAAGCCCAAACGCACCTGGAGGGACAAATGAAGATGACATAAAATATTAGAGGAAGCATTGGAAAGGGAGGTGTCCATGGGGACTGGGGAAGGGCAAGTGGGGGGACTTTCTGAGGTAAGTGAGGGGTGCACGTAAAGAACAGATGAATGAGGAAGAGCCGGCAGGTGGGGCGGCACGGCGTCAGGGCAGGTGACAGATGGGCCTTGTGTCCGGAGCGTGCTCTGGCCTCCCACTCGGGTTTCTAGGCTGCGTTCTTATGGGAGCAGAAAAGCAAGCACGTTCCTGGCCCCCAAAGCATATTTTTTTCTGCTAATCTTTTATCTTTCAAGTAACCCTGTTTACTTGTCCAAATAATCCCCACCTCAAACTTACATACTTAGAACCTTTCTCTTCTGACTCATGAGGCAGTGAAAAATTGTAATTTAGTTGACTTTTATGGGTTATTTGTGAGACTGTCTGGTTTCGCTATGAATAATAGCTCTTTTCTTTTTTGTTTCTCACCAGCCAGTGTGCCTTGTGATTTAATAACCAGACAGAACCCTGAAATTAATACTAGTAACGTTTTATGCCTGAATGAGGAAAGGGGAGGAAGGAATTTTAAATTGTTAGGTTTTTTTTTCCCTGTGGAAAGCTCTTTGCCTCTTTGGAAAAGAGTTTAGGACAGGTGGGATTTTGCCGTCAGTTTTAAAAAACTGAGTATGTTAAAGGAAATGTCCCTATTTCCAATTCATGATTCAGTTTTAGATGAGAAGATAAAGCTTAAAACCATTTTTTGCCAGTATATATTCTATAAGATGTGTCTAAAATGAAATGACAGCATGTGGAGATGATTGTTTTATTATAAAAAAAGCTTTCATTGTATTTTTTGTGTGATTGACCTAAATTTTTTGTGTGTGTCAGTGAAAGATAGATCTGCTCCTTTCTTTGTGGGGGCATTTAGAAATATGTGAGCACGAAAAATAAGACTGAGGTGTCTGAGCAGTAACTCTTGGCCCAAGGAATATTCACAGCTGCTTTATTCTTCCTGTGTCACAAATGCCTTTAAAAGAATCCTTTTTTTCTCCCTAAAAGAGAAGAATTATTACTCTTGCACTGGTGGAAGCAAGAAGAAAAAATACACTTGACCATTCACTTTTGGATGGACTGTCCTTATAGTTTAGTGTCTGCTAAGAAATATTTATACGATACAAAGTATACATTTGGGGGAAAACCTGAGCCTATACTTAACAGTCCTCTTAAAGACAGTGTGTTTTTCTGTCATTGTTTTTGGTGATATATATATATTCATGTTAACAGACCTGTCAGAGAACTGAATGAATGATGGTCATGACTTTCTCAGTGAACTCCTTTTTATTTTCTTGCTAGCCGCTTAGATTTTTTTATTTCTACCTTTTTAAAAATCCTGTCACTTGACATACAAAATTTGATTAAATCCAGCAACCATACAAAGCTCAGACTGCTTTTCCTCATCATGCTGTTAATGGAAATGAGCTTCAGAGAGGCTGAAATTTTGATTTGATCCCAGGACTTTCTAACTCAGAACTACGTGTCTCACCATTGCCTTAAGTCTGGGTTTCCCCAAAATAGTTGTGAGTAGACAGAGGAGCTGATAGTTATTTGTTTATGGTAAAAATAATTGAAACATTTTAAGATATAAAAAATGATGTAAATCAAAGGTGGAATCTTCTGTTTCATGTGGAAAGTGTCTAGGATCCTATTGCCATAACTACAGCAATCTAATCATTTTGTCAAATTCACTTCTTCTGAGCATTTCTGTTGTGATTATTGTTGGTCCTGAGTCACTTTCCACAAGCAGCCTGTCACCATTGTTCTCCTGCCTTCCTTTAGATTTCCCCCCAAACAATGGACAGAAGGTCCTTTCTTATTCTCCCAAAGTACAACTATCATTAGGTAGCAGTACTTAAAAATATTTTTCAAAATGCTCATGAATTACAGGGGGAACGTATAATGCACAAGAGAAAGAAAAATTGTGAACCTCTATATCAGAGAATAATAGATTGACACCCAAGGTATTTGTAGTATCTGCTAGCAGCAGCACGCTTCCGCAAAGGGCCATCCAGTCTTCCAGCTGGGAGGAACATTTCTATTCTTGGAGTCCAGACCCCCACTCCCATGGGAGCTTGACCATCCTTGCCACCATCCAGTTATCCCAGTTATCTTCATCATAACCACTGCCAAATTGCAGAGCTGACGCCAAAGACTGAGTTCCACAGCGTGGCTGGGACCAGGCTGGCTGCTCACTGCAGCAGAGGGCGTGGTATTCATTTCTGCATAACCAAAAGTCCCATCAAGTTTTGAGCCAAACTCAATGTTTTCTCAAAGAGAAAGACTCCCACCCACATAGCAGAAAAGAAAACTACAAATACATTTGCACATTTCTCCTATTTTTTAAAAAAGCGAATGAATATTGAGGTCCTGTTTCCAAACAGGTCAATGTCCAAACACAATTGAAAGTCTGTTTTTGTTCATTATTCCTTTTGGTAAAGTTACTATCTCAGCTATAACAGATTATGAAATACATGTTTTGGGTTTGCTTTTTTTAACCTTGACTACACAAGATTACTTCATAGTATTTTTTCAAATTGTGGTGTGGGCTAAAATAAATAAAGGGAGATGTGTGAAAAAAATTTTCCTCAGTGGTTGCTTTAGAAATCTTGGAACTCTGTCACATATAGAATACTAAAATGTTTTAAATTTATTACTTTGGCTTGGTCTTTGGGATTTCTCAAGAACTAGGTCACTCCGCTTGTTAGAACATTGCACTCTTCAAACCAATGTCTGAGTGACTTTGGAATGGCAAAGCTTGGCTCTATTGACTGGCCACACGTTCTTCTTTTCCATTTTTTTTTTTTTAAATGATGACACCATAGTTGATTTTCCTGGATTAAAATCACTTGGTTTTTGTGTGACCTTGAATAAATTATTCTATTTATCCGAACTACAGTATTTTTGTTTGCTAACTGACTGACTAAAATATCTCCCTCACAGAATTGCTGCCAGGGATTAAATTGGTAGCGGAGTTTGGCCTTCGCCTTCTGGTTGATGCACAGCACTTCTCTGCCATTGTTATCTATGACTGCCCACATCAACCTGATGGAATCACCATTGCTTACCCTTTCAGTAATATGTAATTGCTATGTGATCAAATAATACATCAGCAGCTGAGTTAAGGTTAGAAGTGGGCTCTTGGTTCAGCTGCCTGGGAGCTCTTTGGCTTTAGGTAAATTATCCAGCTTCCCTGTGCCTCAGTTGATGCATCTGCAAAAGACTGCGATAATGACGACTCACAGAATGTTTTGCGAGTAATGAGCCAGTCCACGTAAGGAGCTTCACGCAACACCTGGCGTAGAATAAGCCATCAAACGCTGGCACTTTCTCTGCTCGTTTTCTTGATTTATCTTTCTCAGGTTACTGTTGCTGTCACCCGACTGTTACCACCCTGAACAGTATCAGTGTCTGCAGAGCTTTGTCTCCTCCAGGTGTGGGGAAGCATCCAGGCAAGGCTGCAGAACACTTACAGGTGCAGAAGTCAAGTCAAAGGTTAAAATTCTCAGAAAAATATTCTGCTTTAATCAAAAATGACAAGTTGAAGCCAAAGGAACATTCTTGAGGCAGGCACAGGGGAGCTCTTCTGAGCATTCACGCAGGAGGGGGAGGATGTGGCTCATCGCTTCACCTGGTAGCTGGTTTCCCAGCCCTCCTTCCCTCAGTCAGCTCTGAGTCACAGCCCCGCCACCTCCTCTCCTAGGCCCTAGGCCACTTCCCGAGGCCAGTGAAGTTCTCCTTTGACAGCTCCCAGGTGTGCAGGGACCTTCTCATCTTATAGTGGCATAGGAAGGAAGGCAGCAGTGGGGAAGTTCCACAGCCCAGGACTCTGGGGATCTGGCTCCTGTTCTCAATCTCTTCTTGGACTTACAGTTGACCTTGGGCAAGCTGTCACTTTTTGCTACTTTTGTTCCATCAGAGTAGAGAGAATAATGCCCAACTTTTCAGTGATGATGGAATGGACACATAGGCCACTTAAAGACCTCTGCATAGTTATGATGCTGTTATTTCTTACTTAGCATGATTTAGTGATTATGTTTAGAAAAACGGGCTTACACTGAAAAGCCTGGGATCTAATTTTATCTCTGGTTCCTACTAACTTTGTCACCCTAGGAGTAAATCTCTTAATTTTCCCAGTCCCAGCTTTCCCATAGGTAAAATAAGTTTACTAGTGATTAACTCAGAAGGTGTGGTTAGTAATAAATGAAATGAAACTTCTACAAAGGCATACCTGAAAGTCCAAGTTTAGGATCTTCACAGAATCTCTACTGACACCACAAGAAAAGGTGGTTAGGAGACTTTTGCCAGTTGATGGGGACCAAGGTTCAGGGTTCCTGCTTGGCCTTCTCTGACACCACCTCAGCAGTGTCTCCTCATAACCTGGGAATTGATTGCAGTTAAGTTCTGATTAATAGACACAACTGGCTATAAATAATCCAACATTTTGTGCTCTTTTAAGGGTAATTTCTTGCAGGGATAAACTATATTTGACTAGTTAGCAAGGGAAATGATATGCTTTCTTTTCTTTGGTACAAGTTGGAGGGGGACAAAGTATAAAGTGGAAGAGGAAAGGAGGACCCCAGGGGAAGGATGTGGTGAGATGGTGCAACCAAAGCAAACTCCATAGGAAGGAGATGACAAATGCTACACTGGGATTGTCCCAAAGCACCCCTGTGTCTGGGCCAAAGATTACACGTTTGTACTGGCGCAGTATACAAGCTCCTTTTTGAGTTCAAAACATTTAGAAAGCTAAAGAGGACTGTCAGTTCCTTCTGGCAAATTACAGCTTTCATCCGGCTTAAGAACCCACTTGTAAGTATGTTTTCCATACCATGCAGCTCCTGTTCTTGTTGCTGCCCCAAATTGGTGGAGAGGGCTTGGAAGCCACTCCCGGCATTCAGTGAAGCCACAGCCATTACGTGGGAACGTTCAAGTCTCCTCAAACTGTCCTCGTCAATGGGTTCCAGCCATTAGTCAGGAATATTCTACGATGTTCTAAGGCAGCTTTTTCTGTTTTTAACTGCTTCATTTTGGAGAATTTCAAATATAAAGGAAGCACAGAGTATAGTATAATGAATGATCTTCTTGTCTACTTAATTATGTTCAGTTAACTAATATCCTTACCTGACTATTGTTTCATTCATATTTGTGACCTCTACTTCTCCTACCCAGGTTACTGATGTAAATCTCAGGTATTTTGTCATTGTGTAACTGGGATCCTTTAAAACTGGGGGATTTAAAGAAACATCTGGTCTTTGTCTTGGCTCCATTTTGTGTTCTAACTCATTTCTTTCAAGTCTTCTTCTTCCCAGTTCGTCTCATGCTGGGAAGAGAAGTTACCAAGCCTTGAAACTTGCAGCAGGTCTCACAACCAGATTAATGCTTATAATGAACCCTCTGGCTTGTAAGACCCCACAGTCTGACACAAATCACACACACACACACACACACACACACACACACACACACACACACACACACACACCCCTCATGGCTCTTGCTTTGCCTTTTCCTTGGCTGACCCTGTAGCTGCTATCAGAGTAGAAAAGACAGCATTCTAGATGAGATGCCCTCCTTGTTTGACCATAGCAAAAATAAATTTCTTTCTTGCTCCATTATTATCTCTAGAGGCAATGGATAGCTGGACTTCATATCCTCAGATTCAGGCTTCTGGCCTGAGACTTCAGCAACAATTTCATTTAAACATATTTTACTGTGCATTTCTAAATAATGAGGAACCGTAATACTGTTGCCTTGCTCAAAAAACAGCAATCTAATTTCATGAACTGTCCAGCTATTATTTTTTTATTCATTTTAATGAGAAAAAAAGATAAAATAGCAATAAACAGTTTCAGAAGAGGTTAGAACAGTTACAATAATTAATACATTGTATATTGTTGTCTTCATAGTAGTTATTCAGATGACAAGATGTAAACATGATATCTGTTTAAACAATATTAGTACAAACATTTCTTCTCATTGAACTAAGAGAAAGTAGCTATATATGCATCCTAACTTTCTTGTATATATGCATATTTTTTCCACTACAAAATGATCCTTTACTTATATCTAGTTATTATTAGATTTCCTCAATTATCTTCAATTTTATTTGCATAGTTTTTTATTTGAATCAGAAGCCAACTACTGTCCACACACATCTGTGAATCTCTTTTAATCTATAAGTTCTCTTCTCTCTCTCTCTCTCTCTCTCTCTCTCTCTCTCTCTCTCTTTATAGTTTATTGAAAAAAATTACTGGGTTTTACTAATTTCATCTACTTATATTGTCTAATATATTTCTATAGTCCCTTTGGATCAGTAGTTAGATCTAGTCATTCATCTGTAATCAGGAAACAGTATTTCATAGGTGGCTTCTCATACTTACATTAAAAGGCAAGTGTGTCTAGCTGCCTTTCCTTTGTGACTTTAAGGTGCTGATGATAATCACCTAGATCTGTTAATTCTTCAGTATGCAGAATGGTGATATAATACTGCTTTCATTGACTTTTCATTATACTGTGGCAACAGAATGATTTGTGTCCTTTTCCTTCTTGTCTAAAAAGAGCCAAGTCCCTCTTGATATTTCTTTAGTCCCTAAAGAATCCTGAGGTTTTCATGGGTCTTCAAATACAACTTTGAACTAATATTACTGGATTTTTGCTAGTAATCTTTTTTACATTTCCACATCAGCTTAGAATTAATGGGATGTGTAACATAAACTCAGTAATGTATTTCTTGATAATAGTGAAGTGCATTAGTATTTTCAACTCATAGGAAAGCTCATGCATTAAATCAACCAGTTAGCACTGTCATGGGTCCACTTTGACTTGACTTATAAGTATCTTGGTCACAGCCACCAACATCCCTACCAGGTAACCTGGCTCACATCAGGCCCAGACCCTGATGTTCCATGAGTTGGTGGTTTTGGAGAAAGCCTGGGTTGGTTCCCACTGCGTGCAGCCTGGCTTCACCTTGCATATCATATGAGTATAAGCTCCTTCCTGCTTTGGGCTGTGGCACACCCAATCCTCTGTCCCTCAAGATGTGCGTTTGTCCTTAAAAGTCCCTAAGACATTACTGTACTCTGTGTAGACTCCTGTGCACATTTCTACCTCTTTTGTTGGTCTGTTGCCACGTCTACCTTCAGTGGTCTGTTATCACCATTGAGATTTTCTGAAACACTAAAGCAACCAAATAAGTCCTTGTTAAAGAAATAGTTAGAATTTTTAAAATAATGGTTTGGCAAGATACCTCAAAGTTAAAAACACAAAAATCCCTACAAACTAGAAATTCTACTTCCAAAATTTTACTACATAGTTATATTTCCATGGATTCTAAAGATGTGTGAATGAAATGCTCATTTTTATACAATGCAGAATTTTTAAAATTCAGAAAAAAATCTCCATTCTATCTGAAAGACAAATGTTAATATATTCTTATTCTCACAATGAGCTGCCACACAGCTTTCACAAACTAAATGTCTATGCATCAACACTGAGAGGGCGCAGTGTGAATTTGGCTTCTGTGGGCAGGTAGAGATGCATTTTATTACTATGAACTATAGGCAATTTTACAATGCAGTAAAGATTTTTTTATTTTTAAGTAAAATTAAAATGAAGCAATAGTCATTAATAACTTGAGAAGAAAGCTACAAGGCCCCATGTTCCAGAACGGTGGCAGCAGCCACACCAAGTTCCAGAATGGCACCGGCATGGAGAATTCATTCCTGGGAATCGGGGTCAGAGAGCTCAGCCGTCCAGACACTCACCCCTACACCCAAGAGCAAGGGAAGCTGGCTACTGTTCCAGCTGGCAGCAGACCTTGGCATCCACATGGCACTGGTTTTAGGCACATGCAGAATGCAGGAGCTCTGTCTGAGGTTAAGAAGGCTTCCACCTCAATTTCAGAAGAAGGTCTTGGAGGCCAGGCAGCATGCCCCTGAGAGGGCAGTGTGCGAAGCTGTGAAAGAGAAGCCTATTCAGTGGAAAAGCCAGGAACGTGGATCATCTAAGGGAAACTGTAAGGAAGGAGCAAAGCAAGCCTGAGAAGGAAGCCATGGGGGCTACAACCACCAGGAGTGCCGTAGGGGTGGAGCCGTGTAGGGCCTTTGGAGCTCACAACTCAGTGCAGACTGCTTCGGATAAACTATGGGATTTAATGTTTGCCCTGTTGGATTTTTGGACTTGTGTTGGTCCCAGTGTTTTGTATTCCCCTGTTGTTTGCAACTTTTGGATTGGTAATGTTTATCTTGTGCCTTTGAATGTTGGATGTGTTTGACTTTTCTTTTGTATAGGAGCTCACAGCTAAGATTTTGCCTGAGACCTTGGACGAGATTTGGGACTTGACTTTTCAGCTGTGCTTAAACTGTTGGGACTTCAGCAACTCTTAAGAGATGGACTAAAATGTCTTTTGCACAAAAGGATGTGAGTGAGACTTTGCGGGTTCAGGGGTGGAATGTTATGGTTTGTGTCTAGTTGTCCCCCCAAAGCCTCATGTAGTCGTGGGGTGGGGACTTCTAGAGTTTGTAATTAACTCATGATCCACTGGGATTATGTGTGATCCAAGACTGGGATTATGGATCTTAGTACTGCTGGGATTATGGATGTGAGTACTTCCCCCAGCCTGGGGCAGAGAGCCTGAATGTAATATATGAGACAGAGAGACGGACTTTTGGCAGCCATTGCTCTTTGTTGTTGCTGTTCGGCTGCCATGAACTGCTGCTCTCTGCCTTGTGCCCCTCTGCCTTAGAGCCAGCTGAATTTGGACTGAAACCTCCAGTAACTGTGAGCTAAATAAACCTTTCCTTCCTTCAAAAAAATAGTCATTAATAGCTTTAGTGAAATAGGGAAGAATTTTATGTGAGTTCAGTATTTCTTTAAGGATATTTAATTTATATATGTATCTTACAGCTGTAGTTATTAAATTATGAAAGATCATCTCACCTTACTGCTGAACACAATCAACCAAGGACATTAAGTAGCAATTAGGAACTTAATCTCTTTGGATCAATGATGCTTGTAATTGAAAGGGAGCTCAACCCCTGGGTCAGCACACAGTACCATGGAAGAGACATGAGGACCAATTCGTTGAGTCGCAGGGAGTGATCAGAGCCAGCCTGGCAGAGGTGTGGAGATCTGAACTAGACTTTAGTGCACTAGGGTAGATGAGAAAGTCAGACTGGCATTCCAGCATAGATGGTACAGACGACAAGATGTGCTGCGCAAAGGCGAGCAAACTATCTTCCTTGGAAAAATGTATGTAAGGTCAGAAACATACACCTGGATGTTAAAATCTGGCCTGAGGCATGGAAGGCATTGTACAGGTGACAAGAAATGACTGGAAGCACAGAGGATTGATTAGTGAAGGAGAGATTTACTGAACTGCATGAGGTCAGAGAGGTCTCAAGCCACCATGTACAAGGCTACAGATGTGAAATTAACCCCCGGCTATGCTCAAAGACAGCTCCTTTTGAACTTCAACCTGAGCTTTCAACAGAGGCCTGGAGAGAGGACAGTGAGGAGACAGCCACAGGCTTTGGCTATTGCACTCATTGGCTGTTTTAATGAACTCAGCTCTGTCACTCTGCACCCCTGAATGTTATAAATTTTTCCACTGGAGCAAGGAAAGATATCAGCTGACCATTTTATTCATCAGAGTGATGGTGTTAGCTTTCCACCTTCCTGATGAAATTCTCCAGTCTGCTGTGAACGTAGCAGGAAGCCAGCTATATTTAGGAGAGGAAGGAGCAACAAGTCTACACAGTGCACAGAGAAGGGGAAAACAGAAGCATGGGTCTTATGACCAGCAGGACCAACAGTATTGCTTACAATTTCCCAGATTTTGTAACTAGAGAGGCAAATTCTTTTTAAATAAAAAGAAAAACTTACAGTTTCTTTTGTTCTTGTATTTAAATAAATTCATTCAAGGAGCTGGCTATTTTTAGATTTCAAATGAGTGACAAAATAATGCACATTTAGAAATGAACTACTGGAAAGTATAATCATGCTCTTATTCCTTTCTTTCTGATTAAAAATGTGGCTAAGCTAGAAAATGTCATAATAAGCATTTGCAGTCCATTTCCTGTAGGACTTCAGCTCTTATCCTCTGATAGTAAATTCTATCCATTTCTGAGGGTTCCAACAACTTCAACTTCAATCAAGTTAAAAGCTTTCAGTTGTAGTCCGTATGGAATTTGGGATATGGCATTTCCACTTACAAGGGCCACCCTTTAAGTCAGACAGACAACATTTATTCCCACACATTTAACTGCTCAAGTGTTTGAAACTATTGTCACTGCTGTTCTTTTACAAAGACATCAGCTCATTTCCTTCATCCCTACCTAGGTACAGGCTTTCAGCTGGTGGAGGTACAGAGAGGGGCGGAAGAGTATAATGGGCTGAGCCCTACGGTTATGGGATGGCAGGTCTTGGGGTGCTTTTTTGCAGGTTCTTTGCATCTCAAAGAAATAATTCGACAAGACACACAGAAGACAGTGAGATTGTACACATTTATTGAAGGCAGAAAGGAATTATGGTCTGGAGAGAGAGGGCCAGAGGAAAGTGCTTTGAGAATATAGTGAAAAGGGTGTTTCGTATAAAAAGTACAATGGATTGACGTTCAAATCATGCAAATGAGAAATTAGGACATTTGTTCTATCAAAAACTCAATATCAAAAACAAAATATCCAAAACAGTATCCTTTCGTTCTCTATGTCCATATGTAAATGAAGGATTGAAAATACCATCTTCTGATTGGCCCTTCAAGTAGCATCAGATTCAACCAGAATACTGATTTCTGATTGGTTCAGTACTCAATGCACAGGAGTGATAAATCTGGAGTCATATTAGGTTCTGTTTTGCTCCTGTCTTCTCTTCTTGGGAAAAAGCTCCCTCAGCCTATTAGCCTGGGTGCTTAGGATCTTTGACATACTCTGCCCCATTGGTTGTCCAGGTCACCCAGTCCTGATCTCCTACCTCACTACACTTTTAAAATCATGACCCACCGTGAGTTTATAGTGAGCTGGTAGTTGCTTCGTCCTCTTAAATTTGCATGAAGGGGCACAATCACAGTCCCCTTTGTGTTCAGTGAGGGGAGCACTGCTTTGTTGCTTTCTAGGGAGTCCCTTTGTGATAAGGGCCTGTTGACCAGAGCACCTGGTCAGTTCCTTCACTGTGGACTCACAGGAGGCTCACACAGATGTGTTCTCTGACACCTTCAAAGTGTTGCTCTTTCTCCTTTATTTGTGGTTTTGTTCTGAGTTACCAAAATAAAGAGCTAAATTTTAAACAAAGAACTGAATATCATATTTAGCCTAAGGTCAACTAACTATTAGTTGATGAGTTTGTCTAGGTATTAGTATTTTTAACATGCTTCAGAATATTTTTAGATACACAGACACACTGTATTTAACTGCCAACTATCCTCTTAGTGTCAGATTTGTTAGTTTTTGAAATCATTTCCTCTTTGGTGCCTGATGTAAGTGTTGACTGCAGGAAGCCTCCTGAAAGCTTTCTCAAAGGAGGATAAATTGAAAAATCAATACAGTAATGCTGACTTCTAGTTCCATGTTCCTTATGATTCTTGTCAAGGCTCCAGATAGCACCAGAAATGATCATTAATGGAAAAGTATATTCCCAATAATATAAAATGTAAGCCATTCTTTAACACACTTGTCTTTTAAAAATTTTGGCAGAAACAGTTGGAATAAGTCTCAAATCTTATAATAGACTTAAATTATGTTTGTGTAGTATTGGTAATACCAGTGTTCGTTTTAATACATAAACCTCTGACTTCCTTTGTAACATTGTTTCAGTGTTTGCATAATTATAATTGGGTGTTTTGAACCGTCCACCAGGAAAGTTTTGTGTCATATTCTAACATGCGTCTAACCCAAATCCTAAATACACAACCGCTACATTTGAAAAGGGAGGTAACTGCGACTCCTAAATGGAGCCAGTGCGGCATTCTCAGACTATAAAATACATGATCCATCTCCAGTTTGTAAAGAACAGAAGTCACCAGGATTTTCAAACACTTCATTGCTCTGTTATGCCTTGGCTCCAGCCAAGGGCTGAGTCCATAGTGCACACAGCACACTCAGTAACCCTGAACTAAACTTCCCAGGAGGGGTTATTCTGGCTTACACCGGGTTGTGCTGGACTGGAAAGCAGGGGTGCTGAACCCCAATTTTAAAAGCTCCCTCTGGTCATCTCCACCCTCAGCAATCTCCACTCCTTTTGTGTAATTAACCTTGTGTTGATAATATAACCAAATTTCATATTATCACTCCTGTGTTTTCATGATAGTATTTAGCTTGTTTTATAGATGTACTAAAAAAGATGTTAAATTCCTGCTTTATCTCATGTATCCCACCATTTGGGATGAATACTCATTAATGAGTAAATATAGGCTTTGTTATATGGTTAAATTTAACATTTTAAAAATTTATTACAGTGAAGCACACATTTCCATTAACCCTCCTCTAAATACTCTACTGGCTTTGACCACATATAATTCTTAACACTTTCTAAAGCTGCTCTGGAGAGCCTTTGGTTGAGCTGTCATGGTTGCCTTGATATTGTAAATTTATTCAAAATGCTGCCTGTCATTTTGACTTTGAGGAAGAGGTAGGAATTGCATATAGCCAGATTGGCTGAATAAGATGGAAGAGGACATGCTGTAATGTTTTCAGAAGCCTGACTTTCTGTTGCATGGCACGTGGCAGCAGCATTTGTGTTTTTATTATACCTTATAAAGATCTTTGTGAAAGACAGCTTCCAGAACTCCTTCAGAAAGCGGCAGCAGTGGTGGAGGTGAGGGGTGAGGAGGTGTATGTTGAGGGGGATTCATGGCAATGTGTTTTTACTACATTTAATATTTTTCAGCAACCATTGCATATTCTAATCATACCCATGTATGAATACTGTCAAGCAGCAGATTTCTAGAATCCATGTTGTTGTGTCTACTTTGATGTCTGATTAGAGTCAAAACATTTACAACAATTTCTGTGAAATACAAATGCTGATATGTGTTCTCATCCAGCTAATCCCCTGAACCTGGTGCACTTCTGGCTTGCGACTTCTGGATCTTCTCCAAAGTCAATAGGACTATGTAAGAGAAATGTTTTGAATCCATTCAGGACACTGAAGCAGCCACAACAGTGCAACAAAAAGAGACTTTCAGAAGGTGGCTACAGAAAATGGGGAGATGGCTCAGTAGAATAAGTACTTGCATGGCACGCGCCAGGGCCTGACTTCAATCCCTGGCTCTGCCAAAAATAAATAAATAAATAAATATCTAGAAAGTGGCTACAGTGATAGGCTACCTATGTTCAAAACGAGTGGGGATAGTGTGCCTAAGGAGAGTCACATGGAGAGAAAACTTTCTCTCAGGCTTTCATAGAGAGCAAACTGGTCAAGCAATGGCCATGACTCATCCACATGGCTGACACTGACAAGGGATCTACAAAGTGTGGTACAGGGTTATAGGATAAACCCTGAGGGACCTGACTGACCTTATCTGATACAAAAGTTACATTTCTTGTTATATAGGTTTTGCTTTATCTCGGTCTTAACCATCCAGGAGAAAAGTATAAAAACGAGATATATAAAATAGCGCCATAATAATAAGGTGAGCTGTAAATGGCTCTAGTCTACAACTTCTTCAGATAACCCACTGTTATTGTGGACTGCCAGACTGTTGGATTGTTTTGCTCAATTCAAGCACGTATAATAATTGAACAACAATAGAATACCCATCTCTGACAGGACTAAACAAAAAAGGGGGAATACAAAGGAAGAACCATGCTGTGTTTGTATAAACAGTACAGTTAGGATGAATATGTAGTACTTTTTGTAATTCTATGAGAAGAAAGATTTGCACTAATAGTGTTTGGACAGGATATCCTGTCTGTTCCTTGTACTATGGATAATCACTAGAAAGATGACAATGTAAAAAGTATTAATTATTGAAACTGTATTACAGTTCAGCTTTATAAAAAAAAATAGATAAATAAAATTTAAAAAATAAATTAAAAAAGATAGGTATACAGCTACATTCTCTTAATTCATTGATTAGAGGCATCTGCTCTAATAGTGTTTATAAATAGCATATCATGTATGCACCTTGTACAACAAAAAGCACTACAAAAACAACATGCAATATATTAATTATTGAATCTGTTCTACTAATTTGATTTGAAACTGTCTCATTGCTATTTGTTCTTCAATAAAATAAAAATAAAAAAAGAGTGGGGATTTTGAGGCAAACTATTTTTTATGTAAGCATTCACCATATTCTGTGATCATACTTTATACAAAGTATGTTTGTGTTACCATCAGTTTTCTTGTTATTATTTAAAATGCTTTATTAAACCATTTTTGGTATAATATAGTATCATTATATTCCTTTAGGGAACAATCCTGTTATGCCTCTAAGTATAGCCATTCAGAGCCTTGTGATCTCAGGCAACCGTCACTGTTTTCCTATATCACATTGGAATGCCACTACATGATCTATGAGTACAGAGTAAGTAGAGGGTGCTTGTTTTCATAAGACATACATTTTCGTTCTAAGTGGCACTTTGGAAAGCACTATGATTTTATGATATGGGGTTCTCACATTTATTTTAAGTTACTGTTTGGGAAAACTTCTATATTGCTGTAATGGAAACTAGATCTTCTAAGTTGAATTTCAACCAGTGTTGGAAATATTAATTAAAAGTCACACATAATGCACACCTGTAATAACAGCACCCAGAAGGCTGAGGCAGGAGTACTGCTGCAAGTTGAGGTCAACCTTGATATTGAGTTCAAGGCCAACCTGAACTACATACTCAGACCCTCTCCCCCCTCCAAAAAACCCCAAAACAAAATAACAAAGTCACACATAATATTTCCTTCTTTATATTCTCAAACTTGGCTTATATCATCTCTTTGTATAAAAGAAATATTATACAAAATATTTGACAAAATGGTAGCTACATGAAAACTTCATTGTGCCTAAATTCCTACAGGTCTGGGGTGGTTTCCATATATTGTAGAAGCAGCAGCTTATACTCGGAAGTCTTCTTGACAGCTACACAATGAAGAAAGTTTACAGGTATATGACAATTATTGAATAAAATAAATACATGGAGACTTAAAGACCTGAAGTAAGGTAGAATTATTTATTAAAATGAAGAATACATGGAACTGGCAAATCAGCTTTGCTTTAATATGCAAGGTATAATGCTAGGTGCTAGGGTGAATTTGAAGAAATTAAAGATGTTCTGAGCCTCCCCCACAAGCTTCTTATCTACAAGGATAAGTTATGTTATTGGAGACAGACAATGGGTGAGAGGTAATTGAGGCACATGGGTGTCCTCTGACTGACCTTTCATTTCTGTTCACCTCCCTGCCACTCTCCATGGTGCCTGAACAAGCTTGCATGGGCTCTGCAGGATGAATCCTTCACACACAGGAAGTATCCTGTCTTGTTTGATACTCAAGGCTAAGGCTTAAGCACTAAGGCATTTGCTGGGTGCAGGAGTTGGTTTTCTAGTGAAATGATGAGGATAGTACTTATCCAGGGGTGAAGGAGGGAGGAAGAAGGCAAGGTAGAGAGCCAGACTGCACACAGTTGTGCTTGGGACTTATGCTAGGGATGGCAGCACAAGTAAGTGGATGACACCATGCTGAAAAGGGCAGGGCAAGAAGGCATTCACCCCATGTCATTGTTGCTTTTCTGGCTACCCTGCCTATGTTGATGACAAGGTCTTCCTTCCTATGGTCATTTCACATATTCCAAGCCAGTGGGGAAGACTGTTTTTAGTGAGAAAAAATGATACATTTCTCTGTATAAGCCCCAAATATGTATACTGCATATAGAAAATATATGTTATCCCTCTATAGAGGGATTACACCTAATGGGGCTCCTTTGGATGGACAGTAATAAAAAGAAGGCTGAAAAAAACAATGATGTAGACCAGGTTAATGAGAAGGGCAAAACCTGAGAGAATAAGGGTAACAATATGTTCAGATATACCCATGAATGGAAACAATTAAGAGAGATAGGGAGAAATGAATTGATAGGTCAGTTTCTCTGGAAGAAGTTGTAAGGACTGCATCAAGAAAGATCTGTATGAGTTTTAGGGAGAGCGACATGAAATGCAAGAGAAATGGGCTAGGGAGCTTAAAAATATTTTAAATGTATCAAAGATTTAAATATTAAAACAGAAACATTAAATCTATTGGAGGAGAAATCAGGTAGAAATCTTAAAGACATATGAATAGGTAGAGAGTTCATGAATAAAAAACAAACTGCATGGGGAATACTTCAAAGAGTCAACAACTGGGATCTTGTCTTTTAAAAAAAATTCTGCATGTCAGAAGAAATCACACACACACAAAAAAGACATCACCAATAGTGTAAAAAGAAAAACAGCAAACAGGGAAAAAATTAGCCCTCAGAAAAAGGCTTCTATCTAGAGCATATGAAGAATTTTTAAAAATAAGGCCCCCCCAAATTCAAAGACCAAATCCAAAAATGGGCATCTGAAATAAATATACTTCTCAGATGGAGCAATACAAATGCCAAATAAATCTATGAAAAAATGTCAACACCACTGGTCATTTGAGAAATGCAAATTAAAACAACACTGAGATTCCATCTCACCCCAGAGAGAATGGCTAACATGAAGAAGTGAGCCAATAACAAATGCTGGAGGGGCTCTGTGGAAAAAGGAACGCTTCTCTCCCTGTTGGTGGGACTGTAGACTCATACAACCACTATGGAAGTCAACGGATTCCTCAAAACAATAGGATTAGAGATCCCATTCAACCCAGCTATTCCCCTTTTGGGTGTTTTTTCCGAAGAACTAAAAATATTATGTCACAAGAATATATGTCCACCCGTGTTTATAGCAGCACAGTTTGTCATACTAAAATCTTGGAAACAATCCAAATGCCCATCAACTGAGGAATGGATAAAAATAGATGTGGTAGTTTTACACCATGGAGTATTACTGAGCCATAAAAAATAAACTCAAGGCTTTTATAGGTAAATGGATGCAAGCAGAGACCATACTTATAAGGGAAATAACCAGACCCATATGTGCAAACATTATATTGCTTCTCTAGTATAAAAACCTAAAACAGTAAATAAAATCTGAAAGCTTACAATAAATACTGTGAAAGGGAAAGAATCTTTTTAAATGGAAAGAACAACTGGGATGAGGAAAAGGACAAAAGAAAGTAAAAAGGAAAGGAAAAACATATTTATGTATATACAGGATAGCTTGGATAACTGTAGTCTTGATTTCTTCTGTTCTATTGAAATGAACAGTTAATGCTTAAATTTTTTTCTTCTCTCTTTTAATTTCTTATGACTTTTTTCAAACAAATTTTGCATGCTCGTATCTGATAATATAAACAACTAATCTGCACACATTATATAACAACCATTATTGAATTCTTATATTTTGTTTAATGGAATTCTGTATCACACACACACACACACACACACACACACACATATATATATATATATATATATATATATATATATATTATATTATATTATATTATATTATATTATATTACTGTGGATTGTGAGAAGATTCCTGATGGCACAGGTCAAAAGAGCTGAGTGAGGAATAGAATCCCACTTAGTTAATCTTGACTTTTGTACTTCAGTGGTGGCATCAAATCCATTCTTTCAGATATATAATCTGAATTTTGTCAATCTCATGTAAAATGTCACAAGAATATAGCTATTATAGAGTTCCTTAATGCTTTTCCAGTAATATAACTTCCCAAAGCCATTAATATGAGCCCAAAGCTATTAATGTTTTTAGAAGTGCCTACTATGGTGTAGGGCAGGGAAATGATTCTTTGGTGGTCTTGGGTCATATTGATGTTATTCTTAGGAAATGAGGAGAGATCCCAGTGTATCATTCACTAGCTTAGAATAAGGAATAGGATCCTTCTTCAAACTAACAAAATGTACTGTATTTTGCACTCAGGAATCTATTTAAAATCATACAATGTGTTATACTCTTTTGGTTACCGAAGAAGGCTTACAGCACTATAATAAGGTAGGAGGTTGTATGTTAAGTACAATGCAATGAAAATTCCAGATTTGACATCTCTGAAACAACACTAGACTCCTTAGGCAGAAAGCATGGAAGCCTTAGCCTTTTAAGGTCAGTGAGGACTCAGGACATAGGAGAACCTGTACAGTAACATCATGGAACTCAGGGATGTTCCAAGTTTTCGATCAAGGAGATTATGGTGTCACAAAGGAAAATGACTGATGATGTAGAGTGTGCCTAAGGAAAACATTCTCTCAGGCTTTCACAGAGAGCAACCTGGTCAAGCAATGGCCGTGACTCATCCACATGACTGACACTAACAAAGGATCTAAAAACTGCGGTACAGAGTTTCAGGGTAAATCCTGAGGAGATTTGACTGACCTCATCAGATACAAAAGTTACATTTCTTGTTACATACGTCTTGCTTTATGTTGGTCCTAACCATCCAGCAGAAAAGCATAAAAACAAAGTATAAAAAGTTAAACCATATTAATAGGTTGAGCTGTAAAAGGCTCAAGTCAACAACTTCTGACATTGCCAGTCCTACGGAAAACCCACTACTATTATGGACTATTGGACTATATTGGAATATTTTGCTGAATTCACACACCTAATATTTAAATGACAATAGAATACCCATCTCTGACAAAACTAAACAAAAAAGGGGATACAAATGAAGGACCATTTTGTACCTGTATATTCAAAATAGGATACATATACAGCTACTTTTAATTTAATGAATAGAAAGATTTGTACTAATACTGTTTGTGGACAGGATATCATGTCTGCATCTTGTACAATGAATAACCACTAAGAAGATAACAATATGCAATGTATTAATTATTGAAACTGTCCTACTAATTGGTTTTGAAACTGTCTTATTATTGTTTGTTTCTCAATAAAATTATTGTTTAAAAAAAAAGAAAAGCATGGAAGTTTTGCATTAAACTTAGTACACAGATGTTCTAGTTCACTTAATAAGGAATGGATTGCCAATCATAGCTATCTAACTCAATCCAATCAATTGTAGAAGGTAGAGAAGCAAAACTTTAGCAGACATCTTTAATACAGTACAGTAGGGTACTTCCCTAACACTCATGTCGTGATGTCTGAGCATTGGGAACGCAGTGAGGGACAGAACAGAGAATAAAAAGTAAGCGAATGCACAAGGGCATGCAGACACTTCCCAGAGGTAGTCTGGAAGCACTCCAAGTTTTGTAGGTAAAAATAACAATGCTTTCTGTAAATTTTTTTTCCCAGTTGTGTGTTGGCTGACGTGGCCATGACCTTGTCAGCAAATTCTATTTGTGATGACTGGAAAACATTTACCTCATGCCCACATTGGGGAAATCTCATGCCTAAGGCTCTAATACCTTCCCTCACCAACTTGCCCTCCTGTCCTTCATCTGAGAAGCTTCATGGAAAGTTTAACTCAGTTGTCTCCGAGTGTCTTCCTCTGGGTCATTCTAAAACTTCATTGAATTATGTCAGTTTCATTTCAGGCACTGCCATTTCCCTCACAAGAAATACTGTTTTGTATGATTAAACCAAAGCTATAAAGTCAAATGGAGCTGGCAGAACTTTGGTTCAGGTGGCTTCAGTGTGACTAGGGTGGTGACAAGAGAATTTTGTGGACTTCAGAAGAATATCTGATATCCTATATGGATTTTATTTTTAATTAATTTCTCCTAACATTACTAAGTAGTTAATGTCAATTAATTAAAGTAAATCTTATTTATTTTGGAGCCTCTTGGTAATCTAAATAATTTGAATATAACATTATACAATATAACAACTATTGTTGCATTCCTATTATTTTGTTTAGTGAAATTTTGTATCATTTCTAATGTTTTTTATTTTTTTATTCATATGTATTATATTATTGTGGATTATGAGTAGAATCCTTTTTTTTTATGAGTAGAATCCTTATTAGCACAGGTCAAAATAGCTGAGAGGATTAAAATCCCACTTAGTTAATCTTGAAGCATCAAATCCATTCTTTTAGATAAATAACCTGCATTTCAGAAGAATTTCAGAAAAGTATTTCTAAATGCTGTAAGGGAATTTGTGATCACTCTAACTGGACATTAATGGATTAACTGGACGTTAGTGGATTAGAAATAAATACATTTCATTTTGATCTCTCAACATTGGTATATGTCAGATTTGAACATCACACTAATGATCTTATACAGGGAATTTTGAAAGTGCCTCATATTTGGAAGTTATATACAAAACCAACTGTAATTTTTCAAAGAGAGTACATTTATTTTGGTAAATAAGCTTTATTTAGCACATAGTCTCCTTGTAACAAGATGCAGAAGAACTAAGGGGTTCCTTACCAGGGAAAAAATTATCATTGAAAAGATAGGAGAGCACTCACATGAAATTGCTTCTGGGAACTTAAGAAACTTGGTTGTAGAACTAGATTCCTCCTTTAAAGCACCCAAGTGTGGTTTAGTAGAAAACCTAGGACGTGCCAAGAATCTAAATTAACCACAAGTTGTCTAATGACCAGTGTTTTGAGCACATCTCTTGACCTGCAGGCACAGGAAGTGAGGGAAACTAGATGGGACAGAGTGGGCAGGATGAGCTGGCTTTGGCACGCTGCATTTCTCTGAGGTTTGTGTATCAAGTGGCCTTTAGGATGTTTGTTAAAACCCTCCTACAGGAGAAATGTTGCTGCTCTGTTTAAATCCGAAGTCAGAGAAATTGCTGTTTCTGGGACTTCCTGGTCTGCTTCCAGAAGCCGAACTGGAGGGGCTCTGTCTTCAGCTGTGTGCCTGCCTTTGAGCTTGCTGAGGGGGCTCTGCTCTGGTTGTCCTGAGAACACACTTTCCTTGCCATCTTGAGTCTTAGTTTTTAATCTAAAAGGAAAACATAGTAAAAATAAAACAAGTTATTTTGTGGAAAGAAGGAAGGAAGGAAGGAAGGAAGGAAGGAAGGAAGGAAGGAAGGAAGGAAGGAAGGAAGGAAGGAAGGAAGGATAAAGACAAAATCTGTAATTGTTCTCATCATCAGGGCAAGCTAGCTGTACCTGAATAGCAGTGAGCCCTGTTGGACCAGTAGCTTCTGGAGCCTGTGTCCTGCACTGCCACGCAAAACCCTAAATGGCAGAGCCCATGCTTGGCTGCCTGCCCCACTCCTGCCAGCTTTAAGTTCCTTATAACTATTTTTGAATCTTTGGGTTATAAGTAAAGTCTCACAGGACACTGGAGGGCTTGAGCAGATAGGGTACGTGCAAAAAGGGAGCCTTCTACTTTACTGTTTAATGTTAATTTCCCCTGCATTTTGAATGAAACGCTCTGCATTTATATTTGCACTGCACTTCACAAATTGTATAGCTCGTCTTGTCTCCCTGTAGATCTCCACATTTATTTTTATTTTAATAGGAATAGCCTACTTATACTAGGAGGGTTTTCAGAAAGCATAACTGGAGAACCAGGAAAGCCGGTGATGTAATGCAGTCTAAACTAGAGGGCCCAAGAACTAGGAGAACACATACTCGGGCCTGGGAAGACAGATGTCCCAGCTCCAGCAGATAAAGTGCATTTGCTCTTCTTTACTTTTTTGTTCTATTTTGGCTCTCAGCAGATTGTATGATGCCCACCCATACCGGGAAGGTGATTTTTATTTAGCTTATTAATTAAAATGTTAATCTTTTCTAAAACACCCTCAGAGACCCATTCAGAGTTACTTATCTGATTCTTACCAGTTATCTGATCTTCCCTTACACCTGCCAAATTGACATATAAAACTACCCATTGCAACATCTTTTGAGTTTTCACCCGTGAAGTGGTTATGTTTGACTATTCAAGCTGGATTATAGTATGCATTGTAAACATTAACAGAGCTATTCTGTAGGAGTCCATTGGTGATAATTATGAAATGATATACATAAGGAGTGTCAACATTAGTAATTATAAAATTCCAATTACCTAAGAGAACAAGGAAATGCTAGTTAAATGGAGTTTCCATGGGTTTTGAAAGTGTTAATGGAATTTTCAGAAATGTAGTATATAGCTTATCATGGGGACTATTTCAATGTGATTTCACATGAATATGTAAGTATTGGTAACAAAGAAAATCAATCATGTTATTTTGTGGTCATAGCTACAAAAAATGTGTAGAACTGAGGTAAAGTTGAAATGTTGCTAATTAATTTGATTTTATACCACAAAACCTACCAAATTTCACATAGACCTGTTTGGCAGTTAATGACATAGTTCAAGAATGTCAAATCTCTGGTATCTATCGTTACAACCTTGGGTCAACCTCCGCTCTGCAAGACATGGTGCATTAAAATAGTCTGTCTCCACTCGTCTGCTGCCCCTTCAGTCATGCTGGTTGCCCATTCTTGGTACTTTTTGCTGGGTCTTCCTGGTTCTCCAGCCTCTAAACCTTAGTCTGACCAAAGGCTCTAACTCATCCTTATAGCACTTCTCTTTTCACTCACTCCATTGATGTGTTTGTCATTGCATTTCATACTGTGTATTTTACTTGCTTTAACCTGTTTACCACCTGTGTGCACTCTAAATATAAACTCCTAAGGGCAGGAACTCTGTTCACAGCAATATCCTTAGTTATTATTACCTTGTTGGCTCTCACATATTTGTTGAATAAATGAATTATAGTCATACCATAATGCTGTCTTATGAGCTCTTTCAAACCTGAATTATAAAGCACTTAGAAGCCGGGCATGGTGGCATATGCCTGTAATCCCAGCACTCGGGAGGCTGAGGCAGGAGGATTGCTGTGAGTTCGAGACCAGCCTGAGCTACAAAGTGAGCTTAAGGCCAGCCTGAACTGCATAGTGAGACCCTGTCTCAAAAAGACAAAGAAAAAAAAGAAAAAAAAAAAGTAAAGCACTTAGAAATTAATTCCTACACGTACCAATGTTTAAGAGAAGACCCTGTTTCTATGGCAATAATAGAGAAGACGAAGACTGAAATCTCTTGGTGTGATACTCATGAATGGCACACTCTTTCAACAGCAATGAAAAAGTGGCCTCAAGGCTGCCCCCCTTCTAACCACGCCCTGGTCAGGCAGCTGTTGCCTATGTATTTGTGTGGCTTAGAGCCTTGCTTTGCAATTTGCTTTTGTCAGTGGATTATCACCAATGACAAAGAACTCTGGGAATGTAAAAGTACTTGCCCAGAACACTCCCAGAAGAGCCTAGGCTGGCCTGCAGGAGGAGCAAGGATCACCAGGAGGACAGCAGCGCCTACCACCCACCAGAAGCGAGGTGGCTGCTGGGTTACCTAGCTCCAGCAAAGAGCGAGCAGCCCTTGTGTTTGAGCAAACGCAAGGAGGTCAGCAGGTGCTGCGGCCTGGAATGACCCCCAGCCTAACTAGGGGCCTCAGAGCTAAGTAAATCGTCTCTTGTTTTGCATCTCTAAGGTTTAGGGTGGTTTGATATTTATACATATGTTTCCCTGATACTCAAATTACGTTGTTTTCTAATTTTCCTTTCATTCCTATCATTTATCTTACTTATTTCAAGTTCACAGGAGCCTCTACTCGAGTGCCCTTGCTACCCTGACTCTTACTGACTAGGTAAGAGTTAAATCCTACTCTTAGGCTCTGAGGTGGATCCCACTCCTCCCGGCTTAAGGTAGGTGACTCGATCTCTCCTGTAAGCAATACATTATAATTAAATAGAGAAGACTGGCTTACTGTATTCCAAGCAAACAATCTATGAAATGTAGGCTGACCACTTACCTGCTGTTCTTTTTGTTTTGTTTTGTTTTTGTCTTTTTGAGGCAGGGTCTCACTATGCAGTTCAGGCTGGCCTTAAGCTCACTTTGTAGTTCAGGCTGGTCTCAATCCTCCTGCCTCAGCCTCCCGAGTGCTGGGATTACAGGCCTGTGCCACCATGCCCGGCTCCTGCTGTTTGTTATAATTGGGGTGTTTGTTACTACACCACTGTGAACAATCTCAGTTGATCAAACAATTCACAATTATGAGGTGCCAGGGGCAAGTGCTGGTAACATCCAACAATTAGAAGTAGTGAAGAACTGCAGAGCTTGTTCCCTACAACTCAGATTCCACCATGGTGTGCAAAAGTGGAAGCAGGTCATCCACAATACACACGTTCAAACGTTTATTAGTGAACACTAAAAAGAGCCAAATGCCTGTGCTTTGAGGCACAGCGAAGCCTCCATTCCCTGTCTGCGTATTCTTTCCAAGAAGCAAGGAGCACGAAAGGTTCACTCTTAGGCAGTGCAATACCTCCTGATGACAGCTACTGCTAACCTTCGCACTGGGCTGGGAAACAGAATCCTCCATTAACCGGGATATCAGATGACCTCGCTCCAGAAGTGCTAGCCTATTTGATACGTTAGGTTCTCTGTTCGCTCAGAAAGGAGAAACTTCCATGACCTTTCCAGTTTACTGCAAGTTTCTTTAGGTTTCTCTGTTTGATGTTCACACAGCTGATTGAGTCAGTAGGCTGTTTTTCACTTTTTAAAAAATGTTTTCTTTCTTTCTTCCTGCCTACAGGGTGCACAGGGTCTCACTATGTAGATTGGGCTCCTAGTGATTCTCCTGTTTTAAGCTTCGCAAATACTGGGATTACAGGCGCACGCCACCACGCCCAGTCTCAATCGCTGTCTCAGTGTGCCCCAGGGGTGGGGTGTGCATGGCACCCCGGGAATCAAACTCTGGTCCCTGCATCTGTCTAAGAAGGCTCTTTAATCCACTGTGCTATCTGGCTGGCCCTTATTAATGTATTTTTCAGTTTTAACATTTCTATTTGGTTCTAACATTCTGTCTCTTTTTATATTTTTAGGGAAGGGTCTACAGGGTGTTCACGGTTTCTCTGCAAGATCGGACTCATAGTGATCCGCCTGTTTGCAGCCTCCCATTAGCTGAGATTACAGGCGCACGCCACCATGCCCAGTCTCAATTGCCATCTCAGCGCGCCCCAGGGGCGGGGCTGGCATGGCAGGCCCAGAGATTGAATCCCCGACCCCTGCGCCTGCTTGCATGCACTTTAATCAGCTGAACTATTTGGCCATCCCTCATTCTGTTTCTTGGCTGAGACTATTTTTCACTTGTCTGATGTATATTCACTAATTTTTTCACTGAAGCAAATTTTTGATTTACGATGATTTGTTAGGTAACGCGAACATTTACACCATCTAAGCATTACCATTATTGATTTCCCCATTTTCATTTGAAGATCTTCCTGTTTTCTTCTATGATGAAAAATTTTCTATTGAGTTCCACATATTTTTGTATTATGGGTGGGACTTGGGATCCAATTTCCTTTCTGGTTCAGGTCGCGGTGGGGGTAGGTTTACAGCCTGGTAGGCTGTCATCCAGGGCTGTGTGTGGTTTCTGAGATGAGCTCCTACGGACTCCAGGCCAGATGGGAGCATGGCTTCCCACGTGATCTCCACGGCCCTCAAAGGCACCGTGAAGGCAGAGAAGGCTGGGTCCCCGCTTAGCCTTGGCTAGCGAGGGCAACGCCACAGGTTTTCCTGTAGTGTTTGGCTTCAGTGGAGTGGTTATGGTCTAGAAGTTTCCAAGTTTCTTTATGGGCTTCTCCTCTCTTTCCTTTGGCTAGCATGCTTAGGCTTTTACTGTTTTGTTTTTTCTTAATGTATACATTTTCTGAGATTTCTGGGCTATCAGTTTCTTCTGCTCCAAATCTGGATATTGAGGCAAAAACAAGCTGCCTAATTCTTCCCAACTTTCAGAGTTTTACTTGGTTCATGTTATGAGCATCCAGAAATTTCAGTTGTGATTCGTGGAATGGATAGATAAAAGCACCTTTATTCACACACCTTTGCAGGAGTGAAAAATCTCTCACTATTTCTAAACTTATGTAATTTTTATATTCTTTGTCACTACTCTGATTTCATCTTTTAGTAGGATTCCTGGTCACAGATTTAGAAAATGCAATAGAGCTAAGCATGGTGACATCAGCAAGTCATCTGACAATATTCTCTTGCGGACAAATCTAGGGTAGGTCATAACATTGATAGCTAGATGACCACATAAAACAAATATTGATTAATGGATCAGTACCAAGCTATAGGGGAGCCAACTATGAGTGCTGCAAGGCACTGCCCTCATCCTGCCCCTGGCTTGCTCGAGAATCCTACAGATAGCTGAGATGAACACTCAGAAGTTACTTGCATCTCAAAAAGTGGGAGTGATAGTCCATATACAGGATCACCAAATAGGGGTTTTAAAACAAGTGGGTAAAATCCCATTAAGAAATATACTTCATGGGCTGGCCAAATAGCTCAGCAAATTAAAGTGCCTGCAAGCAGGTGCAGGGGTCAGGGCTTTGATCCCCAGGCCTAGCGTGACAGCCCCACCTGCTGGGACGCACTGAGATGGCAATTGAGACTGGGGTGCACCTGTAACCCTAGCCCTGGGGTTATATAGTAGTAAGACCCTGAACACCCTGTAGATCTTTCCCTAAAATACCAAAAAAAAAAAAAAAAAAAAAAAGAAATACTCTATTTGCATTGAAGTTCTGAAAAGTAGTGATTTAACATATAAAGGAGCACAACTGATTTAATATTGCTTATCTCTCTTTTTTTTGTCTTTAGTACAGGGTTTACAGGGTCTATACAGATGGGACTCCTAGGGATCCTCCTGTTTTCAGCCTCCCAAGTACTGGGATTACAGGCATGTGCCACCACGCCCAGTCTTAGTCGCAGTCTGTCTCAGGGCTCCCCACGGGCAGGACCAGAACATCACCCTGGGATCAAAACCAGTCCCTGCACCTGCCTAAGCAGATGCTTTAAGCCACTGAGCTATCTAATCAACCCAATATTGATTCTTATGGAGCAAATAAACATGAAATGATAACAGAAGCAGATGTTAAATTGATTTATGTTTGGCCTAAAGGTTTCTCCACTCACAGTGAACTGTTGCCTAACCTGATGTGTCAATAGACACTGTAGGCCAACTTGACGTGCCAGCTTTCTCTTTTTCTTTATTCATACTAACTATGCAGAATAGTGGGCTTCTTCTTAGCATATTTGTCCATGCTTGTCACATATTTGGTCATTTTCTTATAACCTACTCTCGCAAGTAGCCTCAACCCAAGCCATCTCAACAGCCTGGGGTTGACCCCAGGCTGCCAGCTGCTCACATGAGTTTCAAATAAAGCAAATGCCAACTGTTTACCATGGTGTGACCTGAACCTCATGTCTGTTTTCTCTGTATTACTTTCTTCTCTCTTACAAAAATAACCTGTTCGTGTTGGAGGTAAAGCATGTGGACTATTTCTGTCCATTCTGCACCTTTTGTGGATTGTTCGTGCCTGATTTTAGAATTGCAAATAAGGTCAATTAAGAGCTGACAAACTAGATTTGTCTTAATTATGACTTCCACAGAGGTTAGAATTTATGCAGTTTGAAAGTACTTACGAAGTAAAGCAAACATTAATTCCATTTGAGTTAATGACCAAGAACTGGTGCAAGCACTTTGTGGATGTCAAGGACTATTAGATTGTACTAATAGGAATGAGGCACTGGAATAAAGGCGGCAACTGTCACATCCTGTGCTCAAGTGCTCGAGTAACACCAGCAATACCGTGACCAACTAAGCAGAGGTAACTGGTACGGGGAAGGTCACACAAAAGGCAAGAGGGCTAGAAAAATATTAACAGTGTCGTGTGGAAAAATAATGAATCATTCTACCTCTTGCTAGAAGTCTAATGCAGTGAGATTTCTTCTCAGGAAAGTACAGAAGCAATGCAAGATTATCAGTTAAAATACGGTGTTTCTGCAAAGACTCAGGACCTTTAGGGAGCAAATTAGAAAAAGAGTGTCAGAGTGTTCACAGCTGGGGAGTTGTTTGTTGGTTGCCTTGTTTGTTGTGCAGGGTCTCACTATACAGCTCGGACTTGTCGTGATCATCCTGTTTTCAGCCTCTCTAGCGCTGGGATTATAATCAGGTGCCACCATGCCCAGCCTTGGTCACCAGATCAGTGTGCCCAGGGGTGGGGCCGGCATGGTGTGCGGTACCAGGGATCGAAGCTTGGTCCCTGTGCTTGCCTCAGCAGATGCTTAGTCTGCTGAGCTCTCTCACTGGCCCCATAATAGGGGATTTAATCTCATAATACTTAGTACAGCTGCTCATGGGTTTTAATGAGATCCAGTAAGTGACAAAAGAGCTGTGGAATAAAGATCAACTCTAGCTACTCTCCTGGAAGCAGGATATAGGGGGTTTTGTGGCAGAGGTGTGTGCAAATAACACCTAGACTTAAAGCTTCCAGAGGCTTATTGGCATACCAAGAGCTCTTTAAATTATGGATTTTAAAAGTACTGTGATAACAGAGTCATAAAGAGAGGCACTTGCTCACATATTTTAAAATACCTTTTCGTAGGAAGAATCCATTTCCAAATAGCCTGGCCTGTGAGTGAGGGCTCCAGGCCCGCTGCACAGGTGGGACCTTTCCCAAATTGTGAATGCAAGTAAAAGCGTCCCTTTCTGCTTAGTTCAAAATTGTTTAAAAAGTGAATGAGGCTGCCCTCTAGTGACTGCTTCGAGGTTGTGACCCTGCGAGGTTTTCTCCAGCTTGGCTTTCTTCTCAGCCCTGGCTGCCCTTGATTGTTCTGTTGGATGCTCTCTGAAAACACAGACTCTCAGGGGCTGCCAGGAAATCAGAGCTCAGCAGTGAGCTGAAGAAGGTGCCCTTCATTCTAAAGCTCTGCAGGTGACCTTGCGGGCCAAGTTGGCCACGTGTGAAGGAGGAGGTGTCGTCTGGCAAATGTATGCCGGCACAATACAAATGATTTATGAGCTCTCATGAGAGTGCATCCTCCAAGACTTGAAAATGTTATGGACTGAAAATGTATTTAACACCCCCCCCACTGCAGACCATCATAGCTTGGCAGCCAACCTGAACATCCTCAGCTCACAGCTGGGCACAGTTCACTAACATAAACCCCACTTTACAACAAAATGCTGTGTATCTCGTGCAGTTATTGTTTGCATTCAGAACACTAACATTACAGCACTGTGGCTCTCCTTTGTCACCACTTGTGACTAGCCTAGCACAGGACCTGGGGTGCCCAGCCTCTGCCAAGTACCCTGAGGAAGCTGAGAAAAAAATTTTACCACATTTTGAACTATAACTTGTACTGAAGTCGCATTGCAGTTTTGCTACTGCAAAACTGAAAATCACTCTGAGAACACAGCTGCAGGCATACGCAGTTTGGCAATCCATATTTTATCTGTTATTTAACAGGCTTGTTACTATCAGAAATTTACACTACTATGGTACATAGCCCAGTATGTGGATTGTAGCAGTGGTTTTTGTTAATTATTAATTAAAAGTGATTTAAATGCCCGTAACTTGTGGTTTAGCTAAAAGTGTCCAAGAAGTGCAATTTTATGCAGTCATCTAAAAAGACTGTGTGTGTAGCAGGCTGGCAAGATAGCTCAGTGGACTAAAGTACTACTTAGGCAGAGCGTAGCAACCGGTGTTTGATCCCTGGCATGCCATGCCAGCCCTGCCTCTGGGTCACGCTGAGAGAGTGACTGAGACAGGACGTGGAGGAGCGCCTGTGATCCCGGCACTTGGGAGACTGCAAGCAGGAGGACCACTAGTCCAACCTGTGTAGTGAGATCCTATAGGCCCTGTATTAAATACATAAAAAGATGGTAGTGATCATGAATAATTTTTGTCAATCGAACACCAAGAAAGTTGAAAAATATTAGCATTAAAATGTCATTAAAATTTAATTTAAAAGCACAAGAACTTGTAATAGGAGATAACTGGGAAAATATAAAGTATCTTTCAATAGTAGACTAAACAAATTATGGTAGATTTATGTAATGAAATTTAAAATAATTGTTAAATACTTAATGATGTGACAAATTCTCACATGAAGCTCACAGACCAAGATGCCCAAAAGAATCTAAAGCATGAGGCTAGTTGTCTTAGATATTAAATACCACTTAGAAAAGTAACTGGAAGGCTGGCCAGATCACTCAGAGGGCTAAAGCACCTGCTTAGACCACGCAGTGGCCGGGCTGGATTCCAGGTGTGCCGGCCCTGCCCCGGGTGCGCGGAGAGTGGGCGTGGCAGTGCGCGCCTGCATCCCAGTGTTTGGGAGACTGAAAACAGGATCACTGAGTCTGATGTACGCAGTGAGACCCTGTGGACCCTGTTCTAAATACATTAAAGAAAGAAAGTAAAAAAAAAAAAAAAAACTGGCAAAGAACATGTAATGAAGTTATAATCTTTGTCATAGTTTTTTCTTTTTTTTGTGGTTTTATATACTGAAACTTTCTTTTATGGTAAGAAAAAGCTACAAATGGTATATAAAGAGGAAACATCAAAAAATTGTTCAAGGCCACTTTCCCAGGTTTAGTAGCTGGTTGATGAAGAAGCAAGAGAACCCTGAAATACAGGTGCCCCCGAGCGTCTGTACTCCCCCAGACCCACCCCCGTGGCGGAGGCCTGGAGAGCAGGCTCCTTTGCACTCATGTCGAGCAGCACTGCAGCCAACGGGCAGTGCTCTAGTCTCCGCTTCCTAATTCAGAATGTGATGGCTACTGCGGGCCCCTCCCTGGAAAGGGCTCATCGCTCTGATTCAAATGAACCTCTGGGGAAGGGAGAACTCCCACACAGAACCAGGACCGAGATGGCTTTTGAGGGAATTCAGCGATCACCATTCAAATCTGACTCCTACCAGAACTCCAGCCCTATGCAGTGTGCGGCAGCGAAGGCCAGCTCCAGGCAGCCCTTCTGGCTCTTGCTCCTTTATGCTACTAACTTCTGCTTCTTCGCCTCTTTCTGTCTGTGTCACACCTATGTTCGGCAGGACATGTAATTGGACAGATGACCAACTGGTGGTATGACCACCACCAGCAGCACACTATAGCTCTGGCAGCATCATGCTGTTTTCCACAGGGTACTGAGGTGGGGAAGTCACATGCACCCACTGAACAATTTCTAATTCTCAAGAGCCTGTTGGGCTCATTCTTGTATGATATCTTGTAGATGTCCTCCATTGTTGTTTTTGTTCTTCATGTATTTAGTGCAGGGTCTACAGGCTCTCATTGCACAGACTCATAGTGATCCACTGTCGCGCGCAACCTCGCCAGCAAGCAAGACGTGACAACCAGCTCTTCTTTCCGCGGTTTATTCAGGACCCCTATACAATCTTCTTCCCCTGCTAGCTAGCCTCCCTGCTTCCTCCTTCCTCCTTCAGGGGAAGCCCACTCATGGCTTTGAACCAGTGGGCGTCCAACCCCGGAGTGCCACGTGGGCACAGCCGATAGGTCCAGGTACACGGAAGTAATGCCCTAGTCTTAGCCTTAGCCAAATGAGAAGTTGTTTGCTATGGAGAGCACTCACCCCCAGGTGGGGGTGAAAGGTGGAAGCCAGCGCCACCTTTAAGGTGTGGCTGTGCGCAGCTCTCCACAGTAAGTTGTTTGTTATGGAGAGCACTCACCCTCAGGCGGGGGTGGAAGGCAGAAAGCCAGCACCATCTTTCAGGCATCTTTCATCTTATTCGCAGCTCTCTGCAGTTCCCCCTTTTTGTTTATAGCAACAGGTGAGAATAGAGGCCCGATCCCTGTTGTGCAAGGACAGAGGCGGACTCTTGCCCAGGTGCATTGCACCCAGGGAGTGTCAGTGCTGTCCGATGCCCTTTTTCACAGGGGTGGGGTGGAAGGCATCGAACCCACATGCAATCAGGCATGCTCTCCATGGATTCCGGTTGCGCACTCCGGTTTCCACGTGCAGTGCTTTGCCTCGCACCCTGTGCCGGTAAACTATTTGTGTAAGGTGGCCAGCCATACACCAGGGGACTGTCCAGTCTCAATGGCTGTAAAGGCTTGAACTATCATGGCTGTACTGCGATGCTGAAGGAACCTAACACGGCAGATGCACCACAGGCAAACCAAGGATATCAGCACCATCAGGCCAGCCAGAGCTCCCATTCCCGCCCACTCTTTCAGGTGATTCATGGCGATGGAGAACCATGAAACCAGGCCCTCTGCTAATCCAGCGTCCATCCTTGTCGAGTTCACCATCACGATGGCCACTCTTAGCTGCTCCATGGGGCCATCAAATTCCCCAGCCCAATTGCCTGGCATTATGGCGAACCGTCATTGGCCTTGGAAACACCGACAGGATTCCCCATCTCAGCTCTGATGTCCCCTGTTGTAGAATCAGGAACATCGTGAGGATCACCAGCAGCACTTCTTTCTGCATTGGTGGTGTCCTTCTTTTCATATTGGGCCTTTCTGGTCAGGCGTTCAGGTACCCATACCGGATCTCGCTGGTCCTGAGGGAAAACACAAACAGCCCCTCATGCCCAAGTCAGCACGGGATCAGGCCCTCGCCAGAGGCCTGTCAAAATGTCTTTCCATTTTACCATGCCTTTGCAGGCACCGCCAGGCTCATAATGCCTGTCAGCTGCGGAACGCCCTTGGGCATCCAAATTTAAAAAATTGATGGTGAATCAGGCTAGAGAAAGTCTCTCCTTTGGGGCATGGCCGTAGCCAACTCCCCCTTTTTGTTTTTGTAAGCACTCCTTAAGAGTGCGGTGGGCATGTTCTACGATGCTCTGTCCTTGTGGATTATATGGTAGTCCATGCACAAGCTGAATATGTCCTTGTAAAAGCTGTTCTTTTACCAATGTTTTGGCTGCGCCCAGTTTTTCAGAGGCGAGAAGCCACTGAGGAACCCACACAGGCTCCTCCATTTTCCCTGTTATGGGAATCCCCTCCCCAGCGGCCCCTAGGAAAAACCCAACCCCTGTCCAGGAGCTCTTTGTTGCACCTGTATGGGCTGATTTTGGCCCTATAAGTATTTTCCTAGGCCATAATTTGGATGATAGCCCATACTACTCATCATCTTAGAAGATGCACGAGAATAGTCATTGCTCAATGTAGTTAGCTGAATCACCACGGCCACCAGGCCAGCGTTGGTCAGTGGTCCCCCCAGCTCTCTACATACTTTCATCCAAGCTTCTATTCCTCTATTCTTATAGGGGGTGATGGCTGCTCGGCACTCCTTAGTGCATTGCTCAAACACAAGTTGTTTAATCAAAGGCATCGCCATGTCTGGATCCCCAAATATTTTACCCGCTGCTTCCATCATCCTAGCTACGAAGTCAGAGAAGGGTTCCATGGGGCCTTGTAAAATCTTTGTAAGATTACCGCTCACTTCCCCTTTGTTTGGCATGGCTTTCCATGCCTTAATACCAATTTTGTTAATTTGTTCATAAACTTGAGGCAGGTAGCCTGTTTGCGCATTAGTGAAACGGCCTTGGCCGAGCAACATGTCTCTGTTCCAAGCCTGATGTCCTGTGGCTTGATTAGCAGCCTCCTCCTCTGTAGCAAACTCCATTAGATAAACCTTCCAATCGAGATACTGACCAGGGCTCAAACACGCCCGAGCCAGGCTACTCCAATCCCCTGGTGTCATACAATGCCTGCTTAGGGCTTCTACCTGGGCT
>PVKA01004177.1:0-67283 GCA_004027165.1 Ctenomys sociabilis | reverse complement strand
TAACCTCACTGTTCTCCATACTTCTGGGTTAAAGGATCGCCTGAATGACCTCCTCCTCTGCTGTCCCAGTAGGGTGGTGGTGCCGTGGGCCCCGCCTCATACTCTGGGGAGGAGCAACATGGCTCCTCTACGCCCAGCGCTTCCTTTTTCTCTCGACTTCCCTTTTCTTTAACCTTTAATCTCCTAACTGCCTCAGCAAGCACTAAGTCATCCTCCTCTGAGTCAATGGACTCAGGAAGCTCCGACTCAGGAAGATCGGGGTGCAAGCCCTTTCTTCTTCTTGACCCCCTTTCATTGCCTGCTTTTTCGGACCTTTCTTCCTGTAGCTGTTCTGGTGCTACCCGCCCACTCTCCATTGTCTCACTGCAACGCCAGTCCTCTAAGTAGCCTTGGATCGGCTTCCAGATTAGCCTTAACAGCTCCTGTAGAGCCCAAAACATTGGGAACGAAGAAAAAGCCCCCATTGTAAAAAACCCTTTTTATTTTTATCTTTAAACCCACTTGTCAGCGAGTCTTATCCTGCTCTCTCTTTAACTACAGAGAAGAGCAACTTACTCCCCGCTTTTGTCGCGGATCCCCGAATTTTCCCAAGGACTTATTCCCCGCTTTCGTCGCGGATCCCTGAATTTTTCCGAGGACTTACCGGTGCACCCCTTGACCATGGAAAGTTCTGGGCTGTTGTTGACCACTCCGCAGGAACACAGGCTCCTCCCCGTACGGGCCACCACTTGTCGCGCGCAACCTCGCCAGCAAGGAAGACGTGACAACCAGCTCTTCTTTCCGCGGTTTATTCAGGACCCCTATACAATCTTCTTCCCCTGCTAGCTAGCCTCCCTGCTTCCTCCTTCCTCCTTCAGGGGAAGCCCGCTCATGGCTTTGAACCAGTGGGCGTCCAACCCCGGAGTGCCACGTGGGCACAGCCGATAGGTCCAGGTACACGGAAGTAATGCCCTAGTCTTAGCCTTAGCCAAATGAGAAGTTGTTTGCTACGGAGAGCACTCACCCCCAGGGGGGTGTGGAAGGCAGAAAGCCAGCACCATCTTTCAGGCGCGGCTATTAGCAGCTCTCTACAATCCACCTGTTTTTAGCTTCCCAAACGCTAGGATTATAGGGGAGCGCCTCCGCGCCCAGTCTCAACCGCTGTTTCAGCAAGCCTTGGAGGCAGGCTGCATGGCATGGGGATCAAACCCCAGTCTCCTAGCGCTTGCCTAAGCAGGCACTTAAGCCACTGAACTATCTCCCTGGCTCTCCATTATTAGTTGATGATATGAAGCTATCACAAAGACAAATTTTATCTTCATCATAGACTCGAATATTTCCACAATGCCAGTGAGGGTCAGGACTGGCCATGGACCTACAGGAGACCCAAGAATGACTTGAAGTCCTTGGGAAAGATACAGTGCCAGTGACTTTGGACTCATGCTTGTAGTTAAATCACATAACAAATGTGTTAGAAGTTAAAACTGCACTCATGACCAGGCAGCCTAAATATTACTCTGGCCAGGCACCGGTGTTTCTAGCACCGGCGCCAGAGCACCTCCATCAGAATCACCTCTTCTAAATGTCCAGAGCGGCTTGCTTTCTTCTTAGAATACACCTCTGCTGTCCTCCAGAGGCTCTCTACCTAATTATGTTGAATTTATCAAAGTGAAGTTATTCAGATTCTATTGTTATTCCATTAGAAGCCTAACAGTCATAGCACTCTACTTACAATTCCAATGCAGCAGAAGCCACACTCGTACACTTGGGCAGATGTACTGCACTAACATATCCCATAAGTGTGCGGTGTTGCTTTTTTAATGACCAGGGCTCCACTCGCACTTCTCTGGTCCTCCTTGCCCAATGTCCAAACCATCCATACTCATCTAGACTTCCTTGCACATATTGTGAGTTCACTGGTTTTTTACTCTTTCTTCTCTGAGCTTCTGGCCTTGGGGCTGTACTGCATTTTAGTTCTCCTCTTATTCTGGACTTCCTCAGGTGTTCTTAGTTTAACTCTACCCCATTCCCTTCTCTTTCTGCTTCCAATTTCCCCCTTCACAACTTTTGTTCAAACCCATCTATTTCTTCTTTTCCTCTGGGTCACCTAATACTATATTTTACTATATTTGGTGTTCTAAGAATTAGTATCTGAACTAGAAGAGCTTATACTGCTATATATTTTCAAAAGGCAAGTTTCTGTGAGTGCATCCTTGTGTCCTTGGAACTTGTGCTGTCTTTCTGAAGCCTGAGCGGGGACACCTTCCAGGATAGCAATGGAGTGACTTCCTGCGACAGGGCTGCTTCCTTTCTCCCACCTCCCACCATTGCCTCCTCGTGGTGGCTGATCTTCCTTGAACTCTAGAATGGTCGCTCTATGATTTAAGGTCACCAGCTGGAAAGCTCTTACTCTTGGTACGTATTGTCTGCAGCCCCTCTAACTATGCAATACTTGAAGAAAAATGAATGTACTGCTTTCCCTCCTCCAAGCTCGTTTATCTCTTCATTTGCATCCATTTACATATTATTAACATCACTGAACTCAGTACTCTTTGCTCTCTCTTTGTCTTTTGTGTGTCTTTCTCCTTGAATGGATTGTAGTCTTTTAAGGGCCAGGCACATTTCTTTTGATCCCTGTGGTGTTTTGTAAAATGTCTTCATTCAGGGATGTTTTCCAAACAGCTGAATGTTATGCCAAACAGCCAAATGCTTGTTCAGATGGACAGGAATTGCCAAGAATGTGCTAACTTGCCTGCAAAATAGCAGAGATGTTTACACGCAGAATTCAGGTGAAGTTGGAGGGAGAGGCAGGTGTGCAGACAAGAGACCCAGCCCGGGCCTGCTGCGGGACCCGCAGCAGCACCCCCTTCGGGCACAAGGTGGCCAACCATGTCCATTCCTTCCAGGCCTTGTAAGGAGCTAGTGGAGGCTCAAGTTTTCTGCCCTATTTTGGAAATCTATGTTTATTTTGTTTTAAAACAGAAGATAGTGCAGCTTAATGGTTCAAACCAAATTTGGATAAAGCCCAGGCCCTGTGTCAACCAGCAGGGTGTCCTTTGTGTTTCTGACCCCCTCTGTTTGGAACATCTCCTACCAAGAGCAGTGTGCCTGGGTGGTGAGGGCGTTTATGGTTCCTTTGAGTGGAGGATGAAAGTACGATCCTGCCAGTGTTTTAATGAGATGTCTTGAACACTCAGGCCTGGAGAGAGCAAACGCAACCTCACCCGGGTAACTGTGATGTAACTTCTCTATCAGGTAACTGGCTGGGACAGAAGGCCTCTGAATGTGCCCGCCTGGAATGGCCCAGAAAAGCAACACCCTCTTCACTGATTTGTGCTTCTTTTGTTACCCTCAAGTGTTTGCATGTGCTCAGATTATCCACAACATATCCCACAGTATATCTAGGAGAAGGGTTCTTATTTATTTGTAATTTAATTTTTAAAAATGTATTTAGTACAGGGCATACAGGGTCTCACTATGTAGCTAGGACTCGCAGTGATCCTCCTGTTTTCACCCTCACAAGCACTAGGATTACAGGCGTGTGCCACCATGTCCAGTCTCAGTTGCCATCTCAGTGCACCCCAGGGGCAGGGCCAGTGCAGCCTGCCAGCTCAGGTCACAGCGCCGTGCTAAGCAGGCGCTTTAGCCCACTGAGCTATCTGTATGGCCCTTGTAATTTAAATTTTGATATAGGCTTTTTATTAGTTGTCATGATGCTTTTCTCTCTTTTGCAAATATTATATCTTTAAAAGAAATAGCTGACTAAGAAGTTTTAGTGATGTTGAGTAAGGCCTTTTCATGGATACTGAATTCTAATATGTATGGAACATAGAAAAGAAATGCAGGGGAAAAGATGTATTGTTTTTAGGATTGACTTAGCACTTTATTCATCTATCTATCATCTATCTATCTATCATCTATCTATCTCTATCTTCTATATGATACGTAACCTGTGTGTATGTTCTCTACATATGCAAGATAGATTGCACAGTATAGATGTCTCTGCAATATGCAGCAGTAAGTTGAGTAATTAATAGCCAAATTTGGTCTAGGCTGCCTAGGTACAAATCCCAGCATACTATTTGGAGCAGTAAAGCTCCTTATTCTTATCTATGAAATGTAGACATACCCATATGATACAGTAGCCATGCAGATGAAAGTGTTCAATAGAACACCACAGGCAACAATCTTCAAATCATGTTGATCACTATTGCAGTGTATGTGCTTATGCCTGAATGGTGTGTGTGTGTGTGTGTGTGTGTGTGTGTGTGTGTGTGTAGAACTAGACTGACTGCACAGTTTCTGGTGTCCCCTTGGTTTAGTAGAAGGCATCTTCTGTCTACCAGTGTGGAAGATCAGATTTTCAGAAAATAGCACAGTTTATAATAATAACAAAAAACTAATAGAGAATTTAACGCACAAGGAAGATTTGTCTCACAAAGCAAGGACTCTTCAAACTGGAAACATCTCTAAGACAGTTTTGTTCTTTTCCTCATGGCCACAAAATAGTTCCTGCACTTCCAGATGTCATGAAGAAGTACATGAGATCGGAAGGAGTGAAGCTGTGTAAATTCCTCTTACCAGAGGGAGCAAATCCTTTTGGAATCCCCTCCCCTTCCTTATCAGAACACTTATGTTCAACGTCCAGAACTGTGACACAAGGCCGTAATTAGCTAGAGAATTATCTAGCTAAAGGGAGGAGGGCTGACCAAATAGCTCCCCAGATCAAAGCACCTGCAAGCAGGCACAGGGGCCTGGGTTTGGTCCCCTGCCTGCAGTGTCGGTCCGGCCCCCAGGGCACGCGCGGAGCCGGCAGTTGAGACTGGGCGTGCGGGGCGGGCCTGTAATCCCAGCTCTTGGGAGGCTGTGAGCAGGAGGCCTACAGATGGCCTCGTGGGAGCTCATCACTGTGCAGAAGAGCAAAGTGTGTGGATGAACCTGAAGGAGGCGGCCTCTGCGCAGAGGAGCCTTGGAGCGAGCTCAGCGGGCTGGCAACTGCATACCCGCTGCCTTTGCCACAGGCCGAGCGCCCGCCCCTGGTCGGAATCCTGCCTCACAAGCAACGGTGCCCCTCATGGATCATCCACTAACAGGTTGTCATGGAGAGATATTTTTTATTTTTCATGCCTGCTGAGCAAAACATATAGCAGAGGCATTTGCAACATTCCCAAACATTACAAATGACACTCACTTAAATGCTGCCTGCTATGTAATGAATGTATTTTGAAAAAGCATTATAACCTTGACTAAAATTCATATTATGATCATTAGAATAGCAGATTCCCACCATACGCACCAAGAGGCCAGGAGGCTATGCTTGCTTAGCCCCCGCTCCCCTCGAGTCAGCTGTTGGGGACTCTGTCCTCTGCTGCCCACTGCAGTGTGGTGGGGTGACCCAGGGTACTAGTGGCCACCACTCTCACTTGAACTGCTGCTGTCAGAGGACTCACTGCTATCGCCACTCTTAGGGGGGCTGGACGCCCTGTGAGGATGGGGTCTTCTGTAGGCCCAGGAGCCTCTCCTTTGTGGCCCACCCTTACCTGGCACAGTGTCATTCTGCCCGTGGGATACATATGGGGTCTTCCTGTGGTATGTTCTCCTGTTCCCCTCATTGTGGGGGCCATAGTGGGAACTGACTTCATTATCAAGACCATGAGAAGGGATAATCAGGCCCTGGCTTTCACCCTTACTAGAAAAATGGTGGTTTTCGCTTAAGATCACTTGGTTCCTAGCAGAGGGTTCTGTAGCTTTTCTAGTAGCGCCTTTGCCATGCTGGGGAATTTCATTGTGAGTGGCACTTTCCGTGGAAACTCTGCTTCCGCCGTTGGTTCGCTCTTGGAAGCGCACACCTGGGTAATGAAGCTCTAGTTCCCCCTGGTGAGCATTCTGGCTGCTGGCGTCCACTCTGTTTCCTTCCTTCCCTGGGAGTTCCCTGAAGTCGGTACTGCCAGTGATGTCGCTGCGGCCCTCCCCTGTCTCCTTCGCAACCTCAGCCCTGGCTGCAAGGCCATGGTCCCCATCTTGCTCTCCCTCTGGAATCTCATTAGGCCCCAGGCCCCTAGTATCAGCACTTACAGTCTCAGTTTCACTGAGACCAAAGAGCCCTGTTTGTCTATCTATGCTTTTTACGTTGGGACCATCAGCTTCTCCTTTGCCAGGGATGTCTTTAAAAGGTTGGCCATCTCCACTGAAAGGAGAGCTGTCACTGTCCCCTCTCCCTTGGAGATCTGTATAACCACTGCCTTCAAAATCACTGGGGATTCTTCGAACTTTGGAGAGTTGTGGTAGGTGGTGAGTGCTGCGTCGGATTCGCCAAGTACTCTTGCTTCTTATTGGGCTGTGCTGGGCTTTTGTACCCGGCTGATGACTCTTCTTGCCTTCAGAGTTGGCTTTATCACAGCCGACGTCTGCTGCAGTTTTTCTTGGAATATTTCTAGGGCTGTTCTCCTTGTCTTCTGCCTCCCACTGTTCTGTCACTGTCATTGGCCTCAGAATACCTTGCATCTTGTTTCTGATGGGAGCTGTGTCATATCCTTCTTTGACACCTAGGATCCTGGCACCATTGCCTCCGTCCACAGCATCTTTCAGCCGAGTGGATTCAGGATACATGGGCACCACTCGGTCCTCATGGGCCTTCCCTTTGTGAATGACTCTATACTCTTCCTTCAGAGTGTTTCTGTTTGCAGAAAGATGTGAGGATTTACTGCTTTGGCTATTGCCATTGGCTTCAAAAAGGGACACAATTTTCTCATCTTCCAGGACAATATTTTCACGAGATGACGGCTCTTGGTTTCTTCTCTTGTCAAAGTGATGAAGAGTGATAAGGTCTTTGCTTTTTTCTTCCTGCTAAAGTACAATTTTCAATATAAAGTGATTATTGTAGCAGTTTTCAATGAACACATTCTTAGGCAATATCTTAAAAAACTAACACTACATATAATCAATGAAAAAAAGCTTTTAATTCAAGAGCAATTCATGGGGAGAGGTGAACGGCCATAGCAGAATTCACAGCAAAAGAAGCACAAACAAGGTCTGAGGGATGGGTAGAGGTTGGGATGTGCTACAGGGAGTGCTGAGAATCTTTCAGGCATCAGTGGCACAGCCTGTGGGGTGCAAAAAGAATCCCCGAAAGATGATCCAAACAAACCTATGTGGGTAGACTGGAGAGGTCCCAAAGAAGACAGCAAGAAATTAATTTGGAAATACAGATTAGGGACAGATTTTGAAGGAGAATGTGAATTTAAGGAGATGGTGATTAAGGAATGTGACCTTCATATGAACAGTGAGTCACTGCAAGTGAAATAAATTTCATGTTCTTAAGTTATCTTCTCCCACATCTGCACCTCCCCTGGGGCACCTGACTTTCAGAGGTTCAATTATTCATTTGCTTAGCAGAAATATTGCTCCTTTCCTTCAGTTTTCTTATTTTTGTTATAACATGCAATCTACAAATAGAAGGACCTAGATAATACTGAGTTTCTTAATTTCATGAAAAACACTTTGCATGAAGATTTTGCTGTTCTGTTCATTATCTGGAAAAGGACTAATGAATTTTCTTCTTCCTTTACTATACAACAAGATGAATCTGATGATCTAGATTAGTTGTTCTTAACTTAGAACACCACAGAATTATCTGAAAGACTTGTTGAAACAAAGGTTGTTGGTCCAGGACTTACTTACTTTCTTTCTTTCTTTCTTTCTTTCTTTCTTTCTTTCTTTCTTTCTTTCTTTCTTTCTCTCTCTCTCTCTCTCTCTCTCTCTCTCTCTCTCTCTCTCTCTCTCTTTCTTTCTTTCTTTCTTTCTTTCTTTCTTTCTCTTTTTTGGTGGAACCTGGGATTTAACTCAGGCCCTTGTGCTTGCCAGGGAAGTGCTTATTCCACTGAGCCATCTCTCTGGCCCCCTCTATGGGCCATGATTTCTGACTTAGCTGGCTTGGTGTGGGGTCTAGAATGTGCACCTTAACAATTTCTCAGGTGATGTAGCCATTGCCGGTCTGGCAGGTTACATTTTGAGAACCTCTGTTCTATATCAGAAGTGTCAATAACAATGGCCTAAGGAAGGAAATTCCCTGGGAGAAAATGAATAGAAAAGAGAAAATGGAGAACAGTAAAATGTTTACACACAGGTGCACTCATGTGCACACACACACACACACACACACACACACACACACACACTGCAAGTCCTCCTCTCTATTGCGGTGGAAGCCTGGGTTGTGTGTGTGTGTCTGGGAGGTAGTGCATGGAGTAAGCCACTCCTTTATGCCTCATTAGAGGAAATGCAGGAATGATGATCTCAGCATGTTTACTTAAAGGAGGCTGGAGGATTTATTGAAAGGACCACTTAAATTGCTTGGATAACTCCAAGTTTATACAGACTGAAAAGAATGTGCACTGTCTCCGTCCTTTCCAACCCCCTCCACTAAGCCTTCATCTAAGATCTTGTATCCTAGGAAATTGAAGCATAGAATAAAGGTCATCCATACTTTCCAACACCAGAGTGTTGTGTGAACAAGACTTCACAAGACCACTACATCAACCTATGTACTTATAAGTGACCTAGAATCTGAGGGGAACATATTAAGGGATTGAGATCTGCAGGAAACTGACTGGGTGCTACATGTTCTGAGCAGCCTCTCATGGCTTACTGACGGAATTGTGCAGGGGCATGGATGGGTGTCCTGTCTCTCATTAGGCCCCTGTGCTCAGATGCCAGCCCCCCAACTGTGGCCATGGGGTCCCATATCAGCTCACGACTCTGAAATGACCTTCTTAGCCCAGGCACATAGTGTCTATTGCCTGATTTTGTTGTGTCTTTCAATCTGACCATATGAGCATCTTCCTGAATCTTTTGATTAAAGATCTATTGAGCAAATGAGAGCTTCCTAGTGGAGAAAAAGAAAGAAGCTCGTGTTTTGGGGGTGAGCATGTGGGGAAGATAGCAGAGAAGATGGAAACACCAGATTTGGGAAGCTAGGGTCAGAGAGAGGCAGCATTGCGGGAAGCAGCAGACAAGAGCTGCCAAATGGTTTTGAATTTCTCAGGTCAGTGCTCACCGGAAGAAGCTGGATCACAAAAAGAAAGGAATTAGAATCAACTGCCCAGCTCTGCCACTAGGTGGCTTTGCGAGCCATAAATTAAGAAAAGTGACACCTTTTGAGGATTGTTGGAAAATTATTTTATCACATGGTGTAATGTATGTAAAACACTTAGTATGTCTAGAGTAAACATTCCACGTAAGTGGCCACAAAGATCATTTCATATAGAACTACTATGCTGAGCTCTTTGTGGAGAGGCGGGTTGTTTTCCCACATAGTGTTGGTGACAGTTCGTTGAATTAGGGTGTACGGGGTCTAGAGTTCTCTAGCAGGCCCACAGGGCACCTGGAGGTGGGCTGATTCTCCCCCTTTCAGCCCCTGGGCCGCCTCAATGTTGCCCTCTGGCTAGGGTTTATAGACCTTTGGTCTCTGACAACCTGCAATCTAAACTGGATTGATTTGTTCTGCTCTTCTTTCTAACTTCCTTTTCTACCTTTCTCCCTTCCCCTGTCCCACACAGAAGTACTGTTCTATTTGGAAGATTGCCTGTTTCTATACATGTCTCTTATTAACTGCTGCAAGTTTAGGGAGAAATTGTAGAGTCAGCGCATACTTGAAACTGGAGATAAGAATCATCTCTAGAATTGCGCTCTCTTCCTCTGAAGCTGCAAACACTCAGTCAGCCAAAGTGCAGCTTGTGATGGCAAGATAAAATATGAAATGATTCATCTGTGCACTGTATGGCACAATTGCTCAGTAATATTTTATATTGCTGAGTGTATTCTGAAAAGAGTGCAAAATTTGGCTATGAGAAGACAGAAACAAGCTTTGTAGTGAATTATTTTTGAATAAAAAGTTTTAAATGTTTAACTTAGTTCAGGTCATTGAGTCTTCTTAGGAAGTTTGACCTTTTTATTTTCATTGCAATCAAGTTCATTAATTCATTGCTAATGTAACCTTTTGAATAAAATAGTGGGAAGAAATTCAGTAAATAAAAATAATCTCCTCTTGACTTTTTTTTCTCCTAGACAGAGTAGGAAGTTTTATTTTTGATGCAGCCACTGACGTTAAAAGGGTAGCATGTCTGCTAATGAGCTTCTTTACCAGACTGAACAGAATTCTTTCACTAAGAAAACTGTGAAACAATGCTCGGACTATGCTTGCAATGGGGAAAATATTTTAAAACTCGAGAAACATTTGTGCTCCCACTCGTGTAGGCGATTGCTAGTGCCCTGCTTGCTGCCCGAGCTCTCTGGCTCAGCTGGCTGCTCTGTCTTCCTGTGCCCCAGGCTTTCATCCATAATTTTTTTCCTAGGACAAATGGTCTCTCCCATGCATGTCTGTTTCGTCAAATCCTAACCACCCTCCCAGGCCAGCTCATTTATCCCCATTCTGTAGCATTCCTGAAACACCAGGCAGGAAATAGTTTCCTTCTACCCTAAGCTCCTAAAATAGAATCTTATGTTTCACCATTCAGACGACATTTTCTGACTTCTGTCTTGGGGTCTGATGATTTTGAAAGTTCCTTTTGTTTCTTTTCCAAGATCCTGGGTAGAACAATCGAGCTTCTCTGTTGTTTATTCTCGTGCAGCATTTTACACGATGGAGGAGGAGGTGGTATATGTATACGCACCACGATGAATTCTAACTAATTTTAACAGGCGATTAGAGGCTGCCTTAGCCATGCCATGAAAAGGACATTAAACAGAAGAAAGTGACAGTCTCAAAGAAAACTGCCACTTCCAAAGGAAAGGAAGCCAGATTTGTAAAAGTAAATAGTCCTTTTGCTGATGGCATTTTAAGCTGTTTCCGGCCCTTGGGGCAGCGACTGTGCAGGAAGAGAATGGTGAAAAGGGTCATTGTCATCCCATAACAAGGGTCTCATTCTTTCTCTTTGAGCATCAGGCACTGATTGAGTCATCATGGCATGAATTTAAGAGACACTAAGGCGGTTCACGCTCTGGACCGGGCCACTTGCCTGGTAACCTTCCGCTGGTGAAATCCCCCGTAGTGGCGGTGCACAGAGAAGACTCAAGGTGACTCAGTCTCCGTTCGGGGGCAGCTGGTGTCACGGGGGCTCCACAAGACCATGCTGTAGCTGCAGACTCTGAAGCAGAGTGGGTCTGGCCCAGGGGAAGGGCCGAGGTCCAGAAGATTCTAGATCACAGGGCTGCGCAGTGCCAGGGTTTGGAGAGCCTGGGATGTAGGGAATAGGGAAAGGCCCAATTGCAGATGGAAATCTCAGAGTAGGCAAAGGTGGACTGAGTCTCTCCGCCTCTTCACAACTTCTGCAGGGTCAGTGCAGGGTGTTATTCAAGAGAAGGGATCCAGCTCACCGTCTGGCAGTTTGACTTTCATCTTCCCCGGAGATGTGTAAACACATTTAAAAACAGAATGCCCATTTTTTTCATGATGGCCCCTGTCCATATCTACAAAATCACAGCATAATGATAAGGTAGGTTTGTCTTGCAAAGAAGTTTTCATTTTCATAATACTGTAAAAGGTGTTTTTACTTTGGGGGAAATCAGTCGCCAGTTTGTCTCCGATAAGTGGTAGTACTTCCTTTCACCACTAGAGGTCGTAAGTCAGCCAGCCCCGGAAAACAAAATTGCTCCTGTCTTTCGCTAATCTCCAAGATTTCCCTTTGTATGTCTGTCAACTGCTCTTCCTCCCAGAGTATGATTTTACCAGCAAATTTCAATGGAAACAAAGCATGTGAATATATTTTCAGGTGAGAGGGTGAGGATCAATGATAAAGGCAGATTTCATGATACTAGTGTCTCATGTCCAATTTATAAAAAGCACAGCGTGAACATTCAGATTTTTAAGTTTTGCGATTTTAACCTGAAATTTTCAGCTTAGATAAAGAACAGAAGGTTAGTAGCTCTTAGAACAGAATTTTCTGAGCGCGCCAGGAGACCCCTGGTAGGCAGAAGCCAGCTGCACTTTTGCACAGCTGCAATATTTGCTTTGCTCTCTGGATACACCTAGGTAACTAATCTCAAAGAACCTGATTCTCCGGTAAGATCTACCCACCAACTTCCTCTTACCTCATTTATCTCTTTTCTGTCATGTATATGTTTGAGAAAGAGCTGTTTGCTAGTAACAATACCCCAGAGCTCTTATCCCTCTGCAAGTTGCTTACCAAGCCATTGTCTCCTGTGAAGGAAGAGATCAGAGAAAAGCTCTGTATCTGAGAAGACGTCCTTTGTTTATGTGACCCACTGTGTGAATGACAATGCTCGAGTCACTAGACAGTACCCAAATCATGTTGAATAATTTTTGTTCTTCCATTTGAAGCACCCAAGAGTAGTGCTTTTTTTTTTTTTTTTTTTTTGTCTTTTTGAGACAGGGTCTCACAATGCTATTCAAGTTGGCCTTGAACTCACTTTGCAGCCCAGGCTGGCCTCAAACTCACAGCAGTCCTCCTGCCTAGGCCTTCCAAGTGCCAAGATTACAAGTATGCACCGCCACACCTGGCTCCAAGAGTAGTTTTAGGGTTGACAATTTCTCTTATTGACCTTTTCTTTGCAGTCAAAATAAAGTGGAGAAGAATAACTCTGTGCACCCTCTGTTCTTCTACAGAGCCACGCCTAGTGTTCACAGTCTGCGGTTGAACTGTCTGCATGGAAACAAGGACCCAACTTCGCCAAATAGAACATTCTGTCATTCATCCTTCAATCAACAAGTGTCCCATTTATTTTTCTTTCTCTGGGAAGCATTACTTGACATGAAAAATCATTCTGACCAAAAGAAGGTGGACCCACTTGCCCCCTTAGTATTTATTTAGGGTTACACAAGAGAGAGAGCTCCAGCTTTCTTCCCCCAGAGACCAGCATGCCACCTCCTTCACAGAGCCAGGATCCAGCACTGAGAACCAAAATGGCACGGTGTGGTGGGGACAACAGCGTGGTGTCTAGGTGAAGGAGCCTGGCGGCCCTTGGGGTCCGCCGGGAAAAAGCTTGCACCCCCACACCAGTGCTGTTGAGTGTAAGAGAGCTAAACTGGTGCAGAGTGTGGGTGACTGTAAGCTAGGGAGCTGCTACCAGAAATTAGCTATGATGTTGTTGAAGGTTCGTCAGGAGTTAAATAGTTGTCCTGCATGTCAGTGCTTGTATTGCATCCAAGAATGGCCTTGCTGTAGCCAGACCTTGGCCAGATGCTTCGCCAGGAAGGGAGAGTGGAAGTGAATGGGGAGAAGCAGCAATTGTTTCTACTGGATGGATCTGAAAGTACCAAAATTTTCTGAAATTTCTTAGGAGTTAGGAGATACTACTGGAGCAAGGAAAGAAAGGCCAGAAGCAAGAAAGACAAGACCAGTGCAGGTGTGCTGGGCCTGTAGGCCGAGGGGGTAGGGGCATGTGAGAGTGTTTTCTAAAAATCCTGGAGCGATGTTTCTGTGAAAGAACCAGGTGGCAGAACAGCTCTTCAGTTCTCCATATTTTGATTTCTTTGCTTTTCAAGGTCTTAGCTTTTCTGTGATGTGGCAAGGAAAGGAGTGAGAGGTACGTGTTTGTGCTTCAAAGGGAGTGCTAAAGCGAAAGCAGGCACCGCGGCAGATCAGAGAAACCCTGATGGAAAGGTGAAAACGCAGGGAAAGCAGCTGAGACCATCGGGGCTGGCAGGCCCCTGAGCCCCGACGCTGTTCTTTCTTACCTTAACATCATAGACTTTTGTTTTTCTCCTGGACAATAAGTAATAAAGGCATCTTAGAAATATAAGCTCAAAAGCTTGGAAAGAGTTCCCACCTACTCACTGGACTCTAACATATATGTACCCAATATTCCATTTTATTCTAGACACAAACAATAGCTTCTTAGTAACACCTTATGTTTATATAGCACTTCCCAATTTATAAACTACTTTGTAAAAATATCTCATTTGAATTTTACAATAACTCTTCTGAGATAAGCAATAGAAGAAACAAATTTTGTACACATATACAGCTGGTAGTAGGAGAAGTAGAAGATGTATTTAAATCAAAGTTCCATGCTTACAATAACGCTCTTCACTAATGCCAAACCAGTGAGCACAGTTTTAAAATTGAAGCTACAGGGAGAAGAACACAAAAGTCAGATGGACAGATGTTAAGCAAGAGAACAAAATGAAAGTATGGACATCACTAACATAGAGTCATTGAAAATACAATTTGCCAAAAAGTGTATATATACTTAAAAAAAAGAAAAATAGAAGGCTTTTTTCAGCAGATGGTGTTACCCTCGTATGGGGACCCTAGCATGTGCCATGCATTGCAGCAACACTACTGCACAGCCAGCTCTCAGAGAAGAAAGTGACAGTGCGTGTGCAGCAATCTCAGTGATAAAGGTTGCCCAAGCAACCAGACTAACAAATGTCTGGGAGCGAATGAGAACCACTTTGAACATCTCTTAAAGTTGTACAGGCCAACTTTACCAACAAAGGTGAGTTGTATCAGTTTCAGGATATCTCAGTAAGTTTAGTATAAAAACGTTTTTTTTTCCTTAAGTGGGCATACATTTTGGGAAGTCTGTATTTATTTGACCATACAGACTTCCTTAGTATAATTCATAACTTATTGTGACTTATAACAGTATCTTTCTAATGTAATTACATATTGATAAAAATTAGTTGCATCAGATGACCAATAATCACCTTTTACTTGCTTCCATTTTAAATTATTTTTGGAATTTGGTCTATAATTCTAAGACATATTTGTGTGGCTCAGGATATTCTAATTTTATACCACCTATCTTTTATTTAAAAACTCTATAACTGCTAAAAATGAGATCTATATCTATTGGACACAATGTCACATTTATTTATATTATTTCTACTTATTAAATTTTTGGTGCAGGGTCTTACCACACAGCTTGTACTCATACTGATCCTTCTGTCTCAGCCTCCCCAGTGCTGGGATTACAGGTGTGCACACCACGCCCAGAATAACACACCCTTGGGTTCTAGGGCCAGCACAGCAAGTAGTGCCAGGAATTGAACCCAGGTCCTTGCGCTTGGCAGGCAGGCAGGCACTTAGACTGCCTAACTATCTCCCCAGCCCCAAAATGTCACGTTTAACGCAATGCCAAGTTCAATCTCTAAGCCTTCTCTTGGAACTTGATCTCTCCTTCTGCCCACTCCACATTTGGCAGCCACGCAGGCTTGAAACTGGTCCAGTAATGGAGACACCACTGCCTGGTGCTGGTAGGAGAATGGTACCACCTTCTGACCTGTGGTCACTGGGTTGGTGCTGGCAGAGCGCTGCAGGAAAGTGGTCAGAAGCACTACCACTGCTCCTTGGAGCGTGTCGCTCAAAACAAACCCATCCTCAGAAGGTCGGACTGAACTGCAGCTAGAGGGCCCGTGCTGCCCCTGGTGAGGTCGTGGATTGGAGCTGTGCGTGTCTGTCTTGAACACCTGGTCCTCAGGCCTGTGCTGACGTGCGCCTGCCAAGCAGCGCCTGCCTTCCCCACGCTGCTTGGCCTGGCCGGACGGTGACTCACCCTCGTCAGTCTGGTTACCCAACTGGGTGCCTACTTGCTCAGAACCTATATTTAAACATGGCTGGCGGCAGCTTGACTCTGCGTTTCTGTGGCTCTGCAGAGCTGGGGTGCTGCGCAGACATTATCTAATTAGCACCATTTCTGCCTGGCAGAAAATGCCTGTGACAGTGTTTCCCAAGATAATTCGGTCACACCCTGAAAACTCGGCTGGGTACCTCAGAAGAAGGCAGAAAAGGAACTGCGAGCTTCCTCTGGGTTAAATTTAGGGTGTCACTGCCCAGCGTTAGCTGCACAGAAGGACTGAGCATGGCTAGCAGATTCCACAACGCTCAAGAAGTTCAGCACCTAGGGGGTGGCAAGAAGGGGAAGACACTCTTGTCCCTTTGCATTGTCGTCTGTTTAAGGTTAGCTTTAAAGTAGTTATGCTGAATTCTTCCAGATCTCGGTGAAATATCGCAAGGTTCTCTTCGCACATTGTACTTTGACCTTTTGTGTACTAATTAGTCTCAGCTACTGGTGTTCTCCAAAGCACAGGTTTCTGGTGTTCTTTGAAAAGCAGTGTCTTGTAACCCAGCACTAGTTCCCTGAGCTACAGCATTTGCTACTGGATGCTTTCTAGCTGCCTCATACTTTATTGTCCTGAAGGAGGTACACCGCGAATTTACAGACATTATTAGAGGGGTGGGGAGAGAGAGAGACAGCACGTGAGACATAAGTGAGCTTATAAATGCTTACTGTAGCTGCCCAGGTCACACTGAAAAGGAGCAGTCTCACATAGACAACTTGCATCTTTGAGAATTTCTATGAAAAAACAATAATATTTTACTCTAAGTTTTGCTGATTATAAATTGTAGCCATTAGCAAAGAAATGTACAATAAACATCCTTTTCCCCCCAGCAGTCCATTTCTTCTTTATACCACATATTAATTATATATTAAACATACACTTTCACATATTTTCTATAGTTATATCTATAAAATTAACATTTTTATAGACACAGTTTATATAATTTATGCAAGCCCAAAGGTGAATATTTTAATTGAGAACATCCATATGTCGCCTTCTAATGTGAAGATTATTGAATATCATTAAAATAACCGTCCGGTGACGCACTGTGAGACCATAATATTAAGTGAAGTAAATCGGATACACAAGCTTAAATAGTGCTTTATCTTATATGAGAACTCCAAAATAGAATAAATTAACGAGGGAAATTAGAGATAGATAATAGGAAACAGGAAAATAGATCTTTTGCAAAAGGGAAGAGGACCAAGAAATGAAAGGAAGAGGCAGGAGAGGAGAGGAATGGAAGGAAAAAGAAGCAAGATGTGTTATGTATCTGTGGAGACTTCTGGTGATAAATATCAAAGTGTCCTGTGAGCATAGAGTAAGAAAAATGAAATATTTAAAAAGATATGAATTTCATAGACATGTTTGCTAGCCCTGATTTTACTTTTAGCCTTAGAAGGAGATCATTAAATACTTGCATAATTTGAAATGACAAGAAGTTCAATGATGAGAAGGTCCCGGAACAGCAGTGTCGGTGCAGCGCACCCCACTGTCATGTGAAATCCTATCCGGAGTTCACTGTGTGTCCTCAGGCTCAGCACCCTGTAGCCGAGTCAGTCACTGTCTATGCCACGGGAAATAGAACTGTTTAAAACAGTAACATCTAACACTTATTAAATACTAAAATGAGCCCCATACTCTTCTAAGAATTTTGTATGTATTCAATTATTTGACCCTCACAGTGCCTCCAGAAGTGAGGTGAATCTCTAGGTCTGAATTTTGAACGGCTATGTAACTTACCTCAGAATCCACAGATGGGGGTATCCAAGGACACAGCCATTCAGCCAGGGCTTTGAATCAAGAACCTACAGTACCTCAGATAAGGTTCTATTCTTTTGTCCTTTCACGGAAAATCTACACATATCTAATTTAAATGCAAATTGAATTTTATATTGGGTGCAATAAAAATATGTTTAAAACTATCTTTAGTTATGGGTAACAAGTTTTTTATAGTTTGATAAATATGTCAACAGGATCTATTAAGTTTCTTTTGGTCAAGTGGTCGTTAGATTGACGAAAAGCCTCAGCGCAGTTTGGACTAGTGATCCTTTGGTTCTGATGAGAATTAAGTATTTTACTAACACGGACACATAGCAGCCAATATTAGAGTAATAAACATCATTCTTTGTGGTTACTTGAGAGTAAAACATTTTAAAGGGAAACATAACAAATATTCTTGCAATGTTTAAACATTTCAAAATAAAAGCTTTTATTTGGATCAATAAGTAAAGCTATTAAATATATTCTAGTGTTAAGCTGTTTTCTTCTGAATTAATACAGTTCCAAGGATCTTAATTCAAACTGCGATTTAGCCTTCCAAGCAACCTATAGATCAAGAGAGTGTAAGCCTCTTATCAATAAGAATATCAGTTGATGAAGTTGACAGTCAAATCAAATGGCAAGCTGCTACCCAAGCTGATGCTATCTAGAGCTTGTAACATATTTCTTACATTAAAAAAGAAAGCACTAAATATTACAGAGTTATGCTCAGCACGGTGTAGTTCCAGTTGGATTTTGTTTTCAAAAGCAGTATCTCCGCCAGGGTGGCAGGCATCTTGAGAATGCAAAACATTGTGATATCAAGCTACTTGCTATCAAGAACAACATAAGAGCCAAATTACCTGGAGTCTTTGACCTTCCAAAAACCTGGCTTCTCCTGAAGAATGAGCAGTCTTTGGGCATTTTGCTGAAATTTAAAGTTTGTTCGAGTTCCCAATGTCCAATCAGCACTGGCCCACTTAAAACTAGCAAGCAATTTGTCATGTGTGCCCACAGATAACCACAGAGGGCAAAGTAATTTTAATCTAAAAATGTTTTTGTGGTGGAAAGGTGCTATCAAGTGTTCCAGAAAGTGGAATAAACAGAAAATATAAATATCTCAGCTTGGCCATCATGTTGTCAGATAATTAGAATTGATTTGGGAACTATTAGGGCTGACTGAAGACCTGACATGTTTATAAGTGGAAAATGTGCATGAACAAATGCATCTATACATAAAAATACCTTTTCTCTTATTTTATACAGAAACCCTATAGTCTCAATTCTCATCTTAATGAAATCAAGAAGCATTTAGGAAAAATGAAGTTCAGAAGCATTTATCAGTCCTCCCTACCATGGGGGAGGCACTAGGAAAACACACAGGGCCTCCCTAGGGAGCTTCCAATCCAGGGGTGGATGAAGACACTGGACAGGCGAATGAGTCAGGTGTGTTATATTAGACCGTAGCAGAGGCAAAGTCTAATGAAAAGGTACTGGGGGAAGGTGATGACAGACACTGGGAATGAGAGCACTAAGTTGAAATTTCAGGCGAGGAGCCCTGGGGCAGGCCTGTTTAGAAGACCACCTGTGAGCAAGCATCTTGCCATGGTTCACAAGCTCTGTTCCTTCAAAATCCATGCACTGGGACTGAAATACAACGTGATACAGGGTACTCAGGAAGCAAGTAAATCATAAAGCCAAAGACCTTGAAGGATTAAGCACTATGAGAGGGCTGGAGGGACTGACGCAGGCCTTTTGCCCCCTTGCTGTTCCACTGTCTCCACATCTTTGGAGAATGAATGAATATGATTGTATCCTGCAAGCAGAAGCAGCAAGTCCCTACCAGACACTGAACCTGCCAGCATTGTGACGTTAGACCTCCAGCCTCCAGAAAAGCCACAAATAAATTTTTGCTTTTTATGCATTACCTGGTCTGTGGTACTCTCTTATAGCACCGTGCACAGACTGAGCAGATGCGTAGACTCACTTCAGTAAGGGTATTCCCAGAAGAAGGAATAGGGGGAGCAAAATGCAGAAACAAGAGCCTGCTGGCTTGTTCCAGAACCAGAGACAAGGTCATTGGCTAGCAGAACTGAGCAAGGACAATAGTAGCAAATGAAGTCAGAAGGGTCTCAGGTGCCAGATGACAGGGGGCCTGTAGGTCATCCCAAAGATTCTCGTAACTTTGAGTTCTAAGGAGGCAAACCCCTGGATGTCTGAGAATGGATGTGCTGGAAGGTGTGTTTGAAGCAGGAAAAAAGAGGATCAGCTTCAAGTTCCTGAGCAAGGCAGAAGTGAAGATAAGCGGCTGCTGCCGGATGTGCTTTGGAATGAAAAGCAATAGGACTGCTGGGGTGCAAGAAGCGGGATCCAGGAGCAAATCAGGGTTCAGCAGGACACCATGCCTTTGTTCTGGAGGTAAAGGGTGAAGTTGCTTTTTATTGTCCAAAGAAGAGGACAGAGGAAGGAAATACTGTGTGTTTGGACATAAATTTTATAAGACATGGTTAGGTTAGGGTACTGCATTTCTTAATGAAATAAAAGCAGGCCCATTGGGAGCCAGCTTTTCTAGGGCAGTTGCCTGTTCACTGGTTTTATGGAAACTGGATGCCACATTCATGAGTGCACTGGGGAGGTTCCCCTCAATCTAAGACCACCTGGACAGTTAGTGGGGTTATGTACACTGGAATTGTATGCAAAAAAATCAATAAAAGGTTATGAAAGAACTGTTTTATGATAAAAATTCTTACACTTAAACACAATTTTTCACATCTTATACAAATTTAATCATAAGTCTCAATTTTTCTAAACTTCCAAATTAGATAGATAGATAGATAGATAATAGATAGATAATAGATAGATAGATAGATAGATAGACAGATAGATAGATAGATAGATAGATAGAACATAGCCCTCAGGCAGTTTTTTGCCGAGAGGATGTTTCTTCTATTTATTTATTTTTCATTATTTATTTATTTTTTGCTTTATGCAACTTTACTGAAGAAAAATAAATCTATCACTAACAGCTTTTAGTTGATCCCTCACCCACTACAACTTGCATCATTTGCTCAGTGCTGTACTAAACAGTGTATTGGAAGGCAGATTAATAGCTCCAAGCCTCCTAACAATTTAAGTGCAATTTCCAAAGTGCTTTGAGACCCGGTTTTGGAATATGGTTTTGGAATTCCATTCTCTGTAGAGCAAAAACGAGCCTTTACTGACATGTATAAAATACAGCACATTTTCCATTGTGCAGAGGCTATGAATTCAACCCCAGTTCTCCAGCTACTTCAGTTGAGAGCATAAAGCATGTCACATGACCTCAAGTCTCTCGCAGAAGGAGGCTTAACAAGAATGGATGCTGCTGCAGTAATGCTGTTTCCCTGCCTAGACGACCAAGTGTCCATCTCGTCCTCGCCCCCCAGACAGCTTGTTGAGCAGTTAGAGCTGTGAGGAATGCTTTAGTCTCCTAAGCAAGCTAGAGTGAGGACACTGGCCACATAATACATAAGCTCCCTTCTTAGAAAGAAGAGTTCTGAATCTTGAGCAACTGTTCTCTTATAACTACTTTACAGTTTCAAAAGTAGTTACTATCCAGAGCTGGAAGAATTTAAATCTTCTCAGATGAGCAAGTGAATGAATGGAGGGAAGTAAACAAAAAGTAAAATAAAAAAAATTTAAAAAGATGAGATAAGAAGCAGCTTGATAAGAAAATCAAGAAAGGGGAGCTGGGAAAGTAGCTCAGTGGTCTAAGTGCCTGACTGAAAAGCACAAGGACATGGATTTGATCCCCAGCACCACGTACTGCTTCAGCCACTGAAACCGGGCCTGGTGACACACACCTATAATCCCAAAGCTGGGGAGGCTGAGGCAGGAGGATCACTACCAGTCTGAGCTGTGAAACAAGACTTTGTACCAAATAAATACATGAATAAAAGATTTTAAAAAGAAAATTAAAAAGGGAACAGTAATTCAAAGTTTATTCCACTATAATGTTGATTATTCTGATTTTAAGGTAGCATCACTTTTTTTTCAAAGTTTATTCCACTATAATGTTGATTATTCTGATTTTAAGGTAGCATCACTTGGCATACTTCTGAGTCCTTTCTTGAGATATTATGTTGTATTTGTCTCTATTTTATAGGTCCATGAAATCTCTCACTAGAGGGTCATTTAGGCTTGGGTCACATAGCAGTGAACAAATAGATAAAAGAAATTTAGAGGGCCTCAGAGAGGGCTCAGTGGTCTGAGCGCCTACCTAGGCAAGTGCAGGGACCCAGGTTCCATCCCTGGTATCACATACGCCCATCCCACCCCACACACGCTGAGCCAAGCACCAAAATGGGGCATGGCAGTACATGTCTGTAATCCTATCATTTGGGAGGCTGAGACAGGAGGATCACTACAAGTTCCAGCTGCGTAATGAGGCCTTGTACCAAGTACATATATTTTTTTTAAAAAAGGGGCCAGGGAGATGGCTCAGTGGAATAAGCGCTTCCCCACTTCTGAAAAGAAAAAAAAAGAAAAAAAAAAAAGAACTTTAGAAATAGTTAAAGCAGGAGACCGCTGTGATCTTAGAATGAGATAATTGCTGCAATTACTATAATTTTTGGATGATAAATTGTTATAAATATAACCTTGGGCGGTTGGAAGGGGTAGTCTGTAGGAAAATGAATTGTCAAAAAGAGTACAATGTGCATAAGGGCTGCCCTTAGGTCCCATAATCTTGGCCCGCAGAACATTCAGCTGGAGGGTCACAGATGAAATCACTGAGTCCTCATTAATCCGCTTCAGCACCACGGTCCGTGCTACCCAGGCCTTCGGCTCCCAGCAGGTCAGACAAGGGCCTCATCGCCGCATAGAGCCATCAGCCAGGGCAGTGGCCGAGTGAGAGCAGCCCAGGGGCTGGGTCCTGGGCGGAGCTTGGCCCGCACTGCGGCTTGGGTCTCCTTAGGGCACCCTGACTAAGCCGACTGGAGGTCGAGCCAGGCAGGGAGGAGCTGGGAGCCGGTCATCTTCTAGTTTAAAAAGAATGCAAAATAGTAAAAAAATAAAAATAAAGATTTAAAAAAACGATGCAGAATTCCACTAAGCAAAATAACAGGAATTTCCCAATGGTTGTTGTGTTGGGTAAGGACGCATTTTTCTAGTTTAGAGCAAACCTCTCTTGTTTGTTTTAACCATATTCCTTGACTCCTTTCTGAATGCCCTGAGGGGACATTTTAAATGCATGTCAGGCTAGAATTCAAGGTCTTGGGCTAGGGTCATTGTTCATTCATTCATACACTTTAAAATATACAAACATTATCATATGCAATGGAGACTGTTAGCTCTGTGGTCAAACAGATCTGAGTTCAAATGCTGCCTCTACCTCGTTTGCTGAGGTATACCGTCTAAGCAACTAAGTTGAACGTTTCTGTTTCTCATTTTCTGAACATGAGAGCACAGTTGTAATAAACACTCTCAGTGATTGGTTACCATGGTCTAAACATCGCTCCAGAGGTGTTGTGCTGATTTATTCCTTCCCTGTAGCAAGTCTGTGATGCATGCTCTGATGTTCTGTTATGATCACCCTGACTTCAGCAGCGTTCCGTAAGGCACTTCAGGGACTTGCTCAAGTTATATACTTAGCAAGTAAGTTGCCGGTAGGCAGTTTGACTGCAAAGAAAGTTTAAAGCCTGCTGCAGCATATTGCCTCATAAATCCAACATACACGCTACGTTGTACAAAAGTGCTCAGCCTGGTTCCTAACTTAGAGTCCAACAGGAAGCAGCTGCCCCCCCCCCCCCAGCCTTCTCTTCCTTAGTGCCCAAGCGCACCCTGGATTTGGGTCTCTGTCCTCTGCGGGTTTTCTCTTCCTGTCTGCTTTTATGATTTCTTTAGCACGAGGGCAAAAGTGATGAAATAAGAGTGGAAGTTGAAGAGCACATGGACTTCTACTTTTCTAGATCTCATAAATCTTCCTGCCCAGAATTTCAGCGAACTTCTAAGGATTTGTGTGACACAGAAGGAGACTAGGAGGAAATGGAAGCCAAGGAGGAGCGGTTACCAACTGTGCTCATTGACTGCGAGCCTGAATGGAGACAGAAAGCCAGGGGAATAATGGAGGAGGGAAAACCACTAAAAAAGCTCTTGTAACATTTCAGATAGTCTGTAAATAAGGCAGCGATTTCTGAGTTAACCAGGCATGTGGTGTTAGAGCGTTCGCCTGCTTTTCAAGCTTGTCTTCTCATTTCGAGCAGTTCTGTAAGAGCACAGGCACCTGCCTGTGCAGCCTCCGAAAATGCTGACCTTTTCATTGTTTTGAGGTTACAGCTTCAAATCATTCTAAAATGTGATTTTCCATTCTTCCTACAAAATTTTCATCTGTGAAAAATTTTTCCTTCATTTAGGTGATAGGAAAGTATCTCATTATGATACAGAAAAGCATGAGTTCTGGGAAGAAAAAAAATACCAAAAATTTTTGTCGAATAAACTCGCCTGAGATGCTAGTGGTCCCGGGCGTGACCCGGCAGAGCCCTAAATGTGTGTGCTTTCAAGGCTAAAATGAATTCAAAGCTAAAGAAAAAAAAAAAAAAAAAAGAAGTAAGAAATTCAAGTTGAGTTTTAAATTTAGAACCTACAATTGACAAAAGCGAAGAAAAACGAGAGCCCGTTCTGACGGGAAGGTCGCAGAGATATTCTGGGAAAGACGAGAAAAGCGATCACGTGCTGCAGTTCTATGAAGGAGAGATTTTGCTCCTCAAAACTTGCTCCATGTTGAGACTGAGCTTCAGAAACTTGAAAAATCCTGCGATGTTTCGGACAGTAAAAAGTTTTGCCATAACATTTCTTAGGAATAAATAAACCAAAGATAAAAACCAAGCTTTGGTAAAAAGTTATCTTTCTCTACACCATCTCTATTTAACAAGAAAAAACTAAAACCAATCAAGCAAACACCAAAAGCAACCCAGGAAGTAACTGAGAAGGGCAGGAGGCGGTGCGTGACCCTGCTTCTGGCGGCTGCTTCGCGGCTGGAGAACGGAGCCTCCTGCAGCCTGGCGTCCCCGGGCCAGGGCACACGCAGGGTTGCTCCTCAGAGACCAGATGACAGATGCTTCTGGAACTTTCGTGTCCTGTGGTCATTCTTTCCAGTTCTTACCTTCAGTTTTGTGTGAATGATTACTTAAAATTATTATAGATGTTAATAAGGAAATAAAATATCTTTTAAGATATTGTTTTGTCTTCACATCCATTAGCGGGAGCTCACGCTCGTCTCTCCAGTACATGTGCTCTGAGCTCACTTGCTTGGATATAGTTTTTCAAACTCTCTCTCTCTCGATAGATACATAGATAGATAGATAGAGATAACTATATCCACATGGTTTAGTTTTCTATTTTGTAACTTCTGTATACAGATGGCAGAGTATTTTCTTTCTTTCTTTCCCTAAATGGGAAATCTTCATGGTGATTTAAGGAGCAAAAAAGAGACCTTTGATTTACTTCCTCTTTACCACACAGAGACTTAGGCTGTCAAGGCTTCAGGTGTCTCATAAGGTATCCTTTTCCCATTCATCTCCAAAGCATAATTCATAATGGATGTGCTGACCCCATATTCAGCAAAGTGGAGTATTTTTGCATTAAAAATATTCATTGCCATGTTCCAATACTCATCTTGTGCTAGGTATAGGTCACTTTTTCTAGGGCATCTCTTCCAACCATCTTTATCATTTACCCCCAAATTATTTTTGGTTTGGGTTGTTATTTTTCTTTCAGTGCTTGAGAATTTCAACAGAAGTACATAAAAGTTTCAGGAAGGTGCAAACCTAGAGGTCATAGAACAGCGTGAAGCTTGCTGTGTTTGTTTTTCTAGGATATTTGTTTTTGTTCAGCTGTTACAGTCAAAGAGAAGATCCAAATAGTACAATACATACTGTGAAAAGGAAAGAAGAAAGAACTGGGATAAGGGAAAGGAAAAAAGAAGGGAGGATATATGTGCAATAGGATGGAAAAATATCTGTCACTCTCAAAATAGTACTTCTCAGAGAAGTACTGCCATTTTGCTTTTCAGGGCTAAGTGTATGCTGTCTAGAGGGCAGAACATGGAATTCACCAATGAGCTATCCATTGCATTAGATGTATGGTAAGACCTTTTCTTACCAAATTAAAGCATATTTACACTTTTAAGGACTTTTTTCTTTTCAATTAAATTTAATTTAATTTTGAAAAGTAAAAGACAAGCAAGAAAAAGGTCATAAACAATGACAGAAACAGGGAAACATACAATACATATGCTACAGATTTTCAGAACAAGAAGAGCTGATTGACAATGGTTGATGTATTATTGATTTCTATCATCAAAACTGTGGCTCAGATTAACAGATATAGGTATGTAATATTGGAGATGTAATTGCACATTACCCCTTGTTTTCCAGAAATACTAAATTTTTGTTCTTTTCTCTCATTTTTTTCGGTCTTTTAAAAAATTTATATTGAAGACAGTATAGTAATAACTGATATGACAGTAGAAAGAGTACACATTTAGAAGATCAACATGACAAGTATTCAAGCATGATTTCTGAGGTGGTATTTTTATATAATGGAGTATTTCTCAGCTATAAAAAGAGACAAACTCGAAGCCTTCGTAGGTAAGTGGATGCAACTGGAGGCTATATTTATAAGTGAAATAAATCAGACCCACGTGCATAAATATGGCACAGTCTCCCTAGTGTAAGGACCCAATAGAAGAAATAAAGCCTGAAAGTTATAACAGATACAGGAAAATAGAGAGAAACAGAACTTAAGGATTAAACAATGAAGACGAGAGAAAGGAGAAAAGATAAGAACAAAAAGGAGGAGGAAACATGATTTCCACAAGTTTTTTAAAAATAGCAGTTAAATGTAGAATTTTCACCCTGACTAACTCTGTATGCTGATATCTGTGATCTAAGCAACTACATCGAGGACAGCAATGTGTAACACAAAAGTCTTTTGAGATTTTTAACTTGGTGTTTACCTACATTGCATTATTTTCTTTTTGCTTTTATTTCATAAAATGGATTCTCATCAACCTAAACTTTTCTCTATTCTTGTTAATTTCTATTCCAGTCAGCCACCTATTGCTATTTAACACAGCACGTCAACATTTATCAGTCCCAAACATCCTGCACACTCAGGGGTGAGTAGGTGGAGCACGCATCCCAAACCCATCCAAGTTGACATCTCCGGCTTCACGCCTGGCCTCTTTCTGCCACTGAATACACTGAGGCTCCCACAAGGTGACTCTGGATGCAAGCACTCAGTGGGCTGAGCTCATTAGCTGGATCTGTGTTCCATGCACATTCCTCTTTCTCAGGAGGCTCTCTCCTGCTTTGTGAGGCCCAGCTTCCAGAAAGCATAGATCACATGGACTGCTTTGTGTGCTACAGTTATCATGGAATCACCGTGTACTCATCAGGCCATCAGAAGGAAAGAAGGGTAAGAGATAGTTTTCACAGACAGATGAACAAGGAGCAATGCCACAGCACAGATGAAGATGCAGAATGGGAACAGCGCTACTGCAACAGCAAGCTAAACCACCAAAACGACACTCAGGACTTAGAGGCAGATTTATTCTGTGGCAACGAACATTGATTGGGGTCATTCTCAAAATATCAGCTTCAAAGGCCCAGAAGGAGGGAGGATGTTATGGCGTCTTCAAAGAGGAGGCACAGGGGTAGATCACTTGGCTGTTTCTGATTGGTTTTTATAATACGTGTCACAGGAACCAGACATTTCTAGGAGACAGTAATGATAGGAACTGTAACAGCAACTGTTGCCTGAATAACTAACAGACACTCTGGGAACCATTTTCTGCCATATTTCTCCCCTCTTTTCATTTTCCTGGCAAATCTTTGTTGGGCACATTATATGTGATCTTCTGAGATGAACTAGGTAAGCCAATTAATTATATGAGGCCCAACTAGAAACAATAACATCAAAGCTGTCAGTGGTCCTAGGATGGACACTAGCCAAGGTCGCCAAGACTGAACATTTTACCACCAGGAGCTTGTGGGTTTTTAAAAATTATTATTACTATAAGGTTCTTCTTAAGCTGACTCTGACAAGGAAGTGAAGTTAATCAGATCTCGAGTGTCCAGTGTGTCTTGGAGCTTGTCAAACCTTTGTCATTTGTAGGGACATTACTGATTATTTTCTATTCTCTCGGGGCAATGATCCACAGAGATAAGGCAAAAATATAATACAACATCAAATATATATGTAATCTGGAATGAAATGAAGGACTCTGGTAAGTAACCTGAAAAGGCACAGAAACTGAGGAGAATAATGTATTGAGGTACGGAGCAGTGAAGAACATCCTCGGGCTCCAGCCACCGTGGACTGGAGCAAGGCACTGAGTGTGTCATCTCTTCAGAGTGAGCTTCAGAGTAGCTGTCTGGTCCAGGACTCTGGAATGATGATTCAGCTGGCTGCCTGGCCTCTGTCGTGCTATACATCAGTCACCACAGAAGCACAGGTGAGGGTCTACTGAGGCATAGCAACCAGCACTCCCCAGTCCTGGTGCACAGAGAAGCAACCTATTGCTCACACTGTTTGTTCCATACACTCACACGTTTACTCAGAGGTTACACATTCCAAGCCCTTTCCCTTGACTAACTGAAAGTGATCACACTCCCCTTCTGCTTGAGCTAAGTGAGACTGCCAGACTAACCAACTGGGGTTCCCCTGGGAGTCTTTCCCTCTCTTATGACTAGACCAGACTACACCCTCCTCCTTTTGGGACCTGACACGAGCCATTTAACAGAGAACCAAGAGTTGATTCTTTTTCTAAGAGTGAGACTCACACTTTTTTCTCATTTTAGATTTTCCTTTTTGAAACAATGAGTTTAAATCAAAGCAACACAAGGGCTGCCCAAATAATTTAGCAGATGAAAGCGCCTGCCTAGGCAGACAGAGGGTCTGGGGGTTCAGTCCCCCAGCCTGCCATGCTGACCGCACCCCCAGGGTGCGCTGAGATGGTGATTGAGCCTGGGTGTGGTGGCATGTGCCTGTAATCCCAGCACTTGGAAGGCTGTAAATAGGAGGCTCACTATGAGTCTGATCTAGTAGTGAGGCCCTGAACACCCTACAGACCCGGTACTAAATACATGAAAATAAATAAATAAGTCAAAGCAACGTGGATATTCCATCTCATTCCAGAAAGAATGACTATAATGAAGAATAAGAAAAAGAATTCCTTACGTAGAAAAATACTTTCTAAATTGTTGGTAAGATTATAAATTAGTACAACCACTATAGAAATTGATATGAGGATTTCTTGACCCAGTTTATACCAAAGATTACAACTTTTGAATCTTTACATGAAATGCATATACATTTCTAAAAAAAAAATGAAGGAACAAGAATTTGGGAGATTTTTCAATTTTCATTGTCATCTGTATTCCAAAAATGAAATCACGGGCATTTAAGAGTTAAAAAAATAAAACTAGAAATTCCACTTGACCTATCTGTACCTATTCTGGGTATCTTCTCTGAAGAGTTAAAGACATAACATTGCAGTGATACATGTAAATTCATGTTTATAGCTCCTCAACTCATAATAGTTAAATCTTCAAAGTGGCCCAATTGGCTTTCAACAGATGAATGCAAGAAGAAAATGTGGTATGCGCACTACTCAAGTCAGCCATAAAGAAGGATAAATTTGAGTCATTTATAAGAAAGTAAATGTGCCTGAGACCATAATAAGTTAAAAAAATCCAACTTCGGTTTCTCTTGAGTGAGATGAGAAGCACAAAATATAAAAAAATTAAAGAGTTAAATAAAAGATAGATGATAGAAAACAGGGAGGTGAGGAAGGGGGCCTGGGGTGCATCAGGAATGAAACTTACTTGATTGGTTTTTATAATACGTGTCACAGGGACCAGACATTTCTAGGAACTTATCCTTTTTGTGTTCAAAGATATCATTTGATTCAGAGAAAAGACTGTTGTCCCTTTGACAAAGTAAAAATATTTCCCTTTCTTTTATAATAATTTGAATTCTCATCAGGTTTCTCCTGGATGGTCAGAAAAGCAAACTGCCAAAGAATGGAGGAAACAGAGGTCGACAGGCAAGGACACAGGGAGTTAGGAAGGGACTAGAGGCTGGTCAGCCAGGGTAGCGGGAGGGGGACTCCTGCGCGTAGGCCTAGGTAGTGAAAGCATTTCAACAAGTGGGGAGCTGCCAGGCAGAGGGGGTTTCATATGTTGACTGAGAGAAAGACTGCGGGGAACGCCACGGAGCCCACAGAAGAGCTATCCCCAGCCCATCGCTGCCTTTGCACCGAGCCTCACGTTGCCTCCATCTAGCATTGTGTGGCGTGGCTGTCTCCAGGCCTCACTGGCTGCCTGCGCACTTGTGTGGGGTCGGCGAAGACGTGAAAATTCCTTGGCTGCTCCAGGGGGATGCTTCACAATTCCTTTAGAGAAAAACCTACTGATTATGAGAGATTCCTAGATACTTGGAGGAATGTTAGAAAAATGTCTGCACTTGGGGACGGAAATGAGCTTGTTTGGGCTGGTCAAACAGCTCAGCAGACTAACGCACCTTCTTAGGCAAGCTTAGAAAAGCACAGGACCGCGGTTCGATCCCTGGCACCACGTGCTGTGCCAGCCTAATCACCAGGGCTGGCTGCACCAGCCACAGGGTCTGGGCATAGTGGCACACGCCTGTAATCCCAGCACTGAGGAGGCTGAAAGCGGGAACTGCCATAAGTCTGCGCTGCGTGGTGAGACCCTGTAACAACCAAATACATTTATAGAAAAGAAGAAGAAAAAAGAAAAAAAAAAAAAAAAAGAAATGCGCTGGCTCAAATCCCTCAGGCAGGCTCATGAAGAGTGGGAAGTCACACTCTATGGGCCAAAAGCTAAGAAAGGACCTAGAAAGGCAATGATTAGCATCTTTCACTACATAAAAGTGAGTAACTCCTGAATATTAATAGTGTAACTGCACTCCACAGATTCTAAAGACCTTGTAGAACCTGTAACTTGATAACCCAGTGACACATGGAGATGGCCTGTGATGATAAGCTACATAGCAATGTCATCCTTGAAATCTAAGTGTTAATCACACTGATCCCAAGATCTTAATCTCAGCCCTAGTAACCAAAAACATTTCACTCTAGAAAGATGTACTGGGATAAAAACCAAGTGTGCTATTATTTTACAAATGATTGTTTATATCTGGATAATTTCACTACAACTCACCTAAGTGATAGAGGGAAGGAAAAGGAGAGCAAAAGGAAGCAGAGATGTCAGCTCCTCCTGACATGCTAGACCCTTAACAGCAACACTAGACTACTTCTGTCCGAAGTAAAGGAGTAAAACTAGGGAAGAAGAGTCACTCTCACTAAAACACCATTGTTCAAGCTCTCCTAATTGTGGAATTTGTACATTTTGCACAAGACCAGCTTGGCAGTACAGAAAGATATGCCAAAAAATATGAGAAAATCCTGGGTTTGAAAATATCACTTAGGATTTAAGTCATAGTGTATGGTTTATCCAAAGGAAATTGTGGGTGCAGGGTAAGGCTAATTTCCAGCAGGATTTCCATCCTCAGAGACTGCCAGGCCATCTGTTACTGTCAACAGGCAGACAAGGGCAATGCTGGCTGAGGGAGAGCTTCCTGGGCCGAGTGGCCTTCATCTCCTCCCCAGCTTGGCTGCTTGTCTTCTCCACGTGCCTCAGTCATTCTGAAAGGGAAAAGCTGTCCAAGAAAAATTGTTTTTTTAAAATTGTGTTCTTTTTGAAACTGCCTAGCTCTGCAACTGCTTTAAGGCTCAGTGATTGCTTCCTTGACCCCTGTAACCACAAGAGCACAGCTGAGCATTCAGGATGTCTGATTGTAACAAGCTTGATGATCATTAATCTACCATTGTAACCAATGATCTCACCCTGCTAGTGAATCAAGGAACTGCCAAGCTGTTTTGTCTCACCTCATATGTGCATCATATGAAAGCCCTAGACCACTGGAGGTTGAGGCCTCAAAATAAATTTGCCTCCAGAACCTGGGTGCCATTTGGGTGTTTCTGCTTGCTGTAGCAATTTCGTCAACACAATGAGATGACAATACCTACTTCACAGAGTTTTGTGAAATTAGATGAGAAAGGCATTACTGTGATGAAGGAGAATATTTGAGTATACAGGGTGCATATCAATTATTGTATCTATGTTAAACTTCTAGAGAATGAAGATGTCAATGGTATTGTGGCAAGCAGGAGAACTCTGTTTTACACTGAATGCTGTAGTACTGGGGCTCAAGCTTCATATGTATGCAATCTCCTCTTCCATAGTCTGGCAAAGTGCATGCACACATGCATGCGTAAATACACTCCCACAGAGGGAACAGGTGTGGCAAAACTCTGGCCCTTGGCGAGTGTTAGGTGAAAAGGATAATAAGGGTGTTTACTCATTAGTCTTCCAACTTTCCAAAGCCTGAATACATTTTCATGGAGGACTACTCAGCTTAAAGAAAGATAAATTGGCTTTTTCAGGTCAATGGATGCAACTACAGACCATACTTATAAGTGAAATAAATCAGACCTGCATATGTAAACATCATATTATCTTCCTCGTACAAGAAACTAAAACAGTACATAAAATCTGAAAGGTATAATAGATATTGTGAGAGGGAAAGAAATTGTTCATACAGAAAGAACAACCTGGATGATGGAAGGAAGAAAAGAAAGAAAGAAGGATAGAAAGATAACTAATATAACTGTACTACTAATTTCTATTGATTTATTGAAAGGAACAGTTAATGCATAATTTTTGCCCAATTTTATATGCTTGTACCAAGTAATCTGAACAACTACTTTGAAGATGACAATATGTAATATAACAATCATTGTTGATTTCCTATCATCCTGTTTTGAAATTCTGTATCATTTCTAATGTTTTCAAATTTTTATTCTCTTTAAAATAGAAAAGAAATTTATAACAAAAAAGTTGATGTGTGTGACATCTGACACCTCCTAGCTACAAAACTGACATCACTCTAAGGAAAAGGCTTTTCATTTTCATGGGCGCAATAGCTGAATACTGTCTGGTTTTATCACAGGTTTTCATCCAGCTTACAATGAATAAAGCAAAAAGAATAAAATTTTTCTCCTCTTTTTTTTGGCAGCACCGGGGACTGAACTCAGGTCCTTGTGCTTGCCAGGCAGGCGTTTATTCTACTGAGCCACCTCCCCAGCTCCTTATTTCTTTCAACTACCTACTCTTCTTCACTACTTCAGTTTGAAATTTGCCTTCATGGTTATGATTAAAGTATAAGAAGTATAAGTTGCTATTAGGTTTTTTAATATCTATATGTGTGTGTGTTTAACTACTCTATCCTACCTCCTATCATGTCTAAAATCAAATTGGAAGAGGTGAGATTGCCAAGAAAAACATAGGACACCTAGCTAAAGTTGAATGTTAAGTAGTCAATCATTTATTTAGTAAAGGCATGTCACAAATATTTCACAGAGGCCAAATTTTTATGGACATAATTTGCACTAAAATTTTAAAATTATATATCTTAAATTCAAGTCCAACCAGGCCTCCTGTATTTATATTTGTTAAATATGACAAGTCTAAAAAAAGTTCTTCATTTTCCTAACACATAGGGCTGACCCTGCCTATCAGCACGCTGTACCCAAAAGAAAGTGTTTAGAATTCTCCTAAGTTTTGCCACAGTGGAGATACTCTCTGACTCTTCTTCTTAATTGTAACACATTTGAAGAACTGCTTTTTATTTGCGATAAAATCTAAAGTAGAATATGCAAACAGATCACATAAAAATACATGCACATGATAACCCACTCTAATATGCAATGTGAGATAGATGGTATGACTAGCAATTACACACTTACTGTATACAGCATTATAACATCAACAGACCTCTTCTCAGAAGCATGCATGTGTGAAGAGCACATGCAGGCAGTTAGCGATACAGCGAGCATGTTACAAATGCTAGAGAGAGCTACAACCTCAAAAGAGTTCAACCCAATTCCATCTTTTGAGATGTGTACTGCTTGATAAATGTTCCTGATTTACAACAGCCTCCTAGAAAGAGCAGAGACAAGCAACAAGGGACAGAATGCTTAGCGACAGAAGCATTACAGAAACTCACTGAGCAGCACTACCATTCCTGCCATCACATGCACACTGCATATATTGCACCTTCCTGAGTTGAACTTGGAAACTGGTCGCCGGATGCAAGGTGGCAAGTTGACTGCATGCAGGCTGGTCTTCACTGATGGTAGTAGTAATCTTGACCGTCATAGCCATCATAGCCACGGCCTTTGTAGTAGCTGTACTCATCTTCATAGGGTCGGTAATTGTCCCCACGAGGCCCCCCATTCTCATTGTCATAGACTTCATACCCAGGGTCATATTCGACACCAGCTGTTTGCTCGTACTCACCCCCATACTCAGCTGTGGTACTCTTCCCATAGGGTGTGGTACTATCAACCTTGGGAGCTGGAGTTGTGGGTTCAAGCCCACCACCTAGAGAAACTGTTGTCTTTGAGACGTCAGTGCTGGGCACTACAGTCAAAGTAGTGCCTGCGGTGGTGGCTTCTGTGTTACTTTCTTCATCCCCTTCTTCTCCATTGTCCGCACCGCTGCTGCCATTACCATTCTCCACCTCTGTGCTGTTGGTGCTGGTGCCATTCACAACTTGTTCATTTTCATCCACTTCTGCTTCATTTTCCTCATTTTCCTTCTCTTCCTCTTCCTCCTCTTCATCACTTTCCTCTTTTTTAGCAGCCTTGGTTCCTATATCCCCAGCCTGGAAAGAAAGATTTGATGGAATCTAAATTTAAGTGTAGGACAGTTTCCCTTTAAGGCCATTGCTGCATCCAGCACGGTACTCTGCACTTGACAGCCTTATTCCTGTTGTCACTGAACGCTGGCTGCTCTAACTTACTGAAGGGCTGGTGAGTGCTCTGACACCTCGGGAAAATGTGCCTGAGAAACTTTCTTGGGTGAAGCTATTCACTGTAGCTTTGCTATTCATTGCCCATCCTTGGACTTCTGTTAAAATGTAAAAAGCCAGTACAATGCCAAGGGAAGAGAATTGCCTAGTAGATCTTTCCTTATTTGTAAATGGGGAAAAGATGCCCATTCTTGCTTTTTCAATGAGTTAATGGAGATATTACCAAACACCATTATCAAGTACCATGTATACAGTGTTGGGATAACCTTAAACTTCCACAAAGTAAAGAAAACTGGCTTAACCTTTGGGCATTATTACCTTCTTTGGAAGCTGGAGTGCAGCCAACCCTATATACTCTGTTCCAGCAGTGACTTCTTCTCCATAACCAGGTGTTGCAGTAGAAAGCGTAGTATTCTCAGCTTCAGACCCTTCATCTTCATTCCCATTAGAATCCTCATTGTTTTCTTCTTCATTTGAAGTCTCCTGGTGAAAATAGCCAAGCAAGAAAACTTACTGTAGCTAGAAGGTAGCTCCAGATTTATTGGAGCTGTGAAACATGCTGAAAACTCCTTGTAGTCCTCAGCACCTCGTTGTTCTGTCTCTGCTCCTGCCATTTGCACATCTCAGTTCTAAGAGCTCCAAGTCATCTGATCCTGTGATCTACCACATGAAAACATGTCTTAGATTTTTCTGCTTCCTGCTTTACCAACTCAAAACTATTTTCCTCTCTCTGTGGGAAATAAAAACTGAATAGTCCAAAAAATTCTTAGTGTATTATATTATTGTGTAAAGACTTTTAAAAAATGATACTCTTCAATGAATACTTATTATATCTGTGAACATTATATTAACTTGTCTTAATTTCATATTCTTAGGGAGTTGTTTAATTAAGCTAATTTCCAGATGTAACTCATAACCAATATTAAAAGTCAAGAGTTTGTATTTATAGACCTTAGTATCTTTAAGTGAATATTGGAAACTATATTCATCTTAAAAGATTTTAAGAGATTGTAGTGTTAAGACAACTTTATTATTTCAAGCAAAGGAAATCCAGATTTAGCTTGTCTTATTGCCACAGCATGACCAATGCAAAATATTTTTGTTTCATTAAATTTGTAGATTCTTCAGTTTCCATGAAGAATTTTGTTATTACCAGAGCTACCCCACAGCTATGTCCAAGCTAACTGTGTCCATCACCACAAATACTATTATCTGCCTAGGTTTTCACTTTGGGGTTTTATTTCAAAAAACTAAACCTTTGAGTGGTAGAAGGAGGTGCTCCTGGCACACCTGGACACAGTCTTCAGCATATACCAGCTGAGTCCTGTACCCATGCTTCACAGGCAAGGAGGTCTGAGATCTACTGAGAGAAATGACCTGTGTGTAGTCTATTACGTGACTGAAAGAAACAGGTATTTGCGAGAATGTGGAGTAGCAGGAGCCCTCGCACACGGGGTGGGAACTGACATCATTCAATCTGCTTGGGAAGCTGTTTCATTCCATCTGCAAGGTTGAGCATACGTGTCTGTGTTGACTCAAGAATTTCACTTTTTGGCAACAGCCTATAGGAATGAAGATACTCACCAGGAGTTCTACAGTGTTCATAGGAACTCTTTTTATAATAGCCCTAACTTGGAAACTACCTAAATTTTCATCAACCGAAGAATGATACATTTTAACGTATTCATATATGAAATACCTTCAGTAGAATAAGTGTGTGCCTGGAAAGTGCGAGGCCTGAGTTCAATCCCTGGTTCCACCAAAAAGAAAAAAAAAGAAACATATATAAAATCCCAATAAGACCAAATGATTAAAAATGGCAGAACAATACAGATGGATCTCTTAAGTTGATAGAAGAAAACACATATAAAGGAGTTCAGATTTCCAAAACCTGTTAGAGGTAAATAATGATTATTTTTAGGGCTGGCCAAATAGCTCAGTGGATTAAAGTGCCTGCAAACAGGCACAGGGGCCAGGGGTTCGATCCCCGGGCCTGCTGTGTTGGCCCTACCCCTGGGGTATACTGAGGCAGCAATTGAGCCTGGGCGTGGTGGCACACTCCTGTTATCCCAGCTCTTGGGAGGCTGTAAACAGGGGAATCACGAGTCCAGTCTAGTGGTGAGACCCTAAACAGCCTGTGGACCCTTCCCTAAAATATAATAATAAATAAAATATAAAAAATAGTGATTATTCTTGGTGGCAATTGGTTAATGAATAGAATGGAGCAGAAGGCACCTGCTGCTTTTGTACATTTGCACGCTTTTCACTTCTACACTTAGTTTCTGAAATTTCAGTGAGGTATATACCAATAATTTTCTTATGTGTTTTAAAAGTGAAACTGAGTAGTTTAGGAATAGACAAAAATATATATTCAAATATCTTCCTTCTGTGAATAAAACTCCTGGGAACTCTATATTTGACCTAAATTGTTTCTGAAATTTTCAGGAAGAAGTGAGAAAGAAAGCATTTCTGAAATGTCTTCAGGGTGGAAGGTTCCCATTTCTCATTCATTCGTATTTCCATTATTATTATTCTTAATGAATATTCTCCAGAGCGCTTGATCCTCTGAAGTTTCCAAACAAAGTCACCAAATATTTTCAGAGCACTATATATGTATAAAAAATTATGATAGCACTATGAGAAGATACAACAGAGGGTATAACTCTATTCTTCTCCCAAACACAGTTCTAGCCTCTGACATCCTGGATCATGAGGTGTTCAAAAATAGAACCAGAAGAAGGTTGACAAATTGTTATATGTGCATGATTTCATTAAAGTCCCTAAGGAGACGCAGTCTTGCTCCACTTCCATCTACTACTATAAATGAACTGTGTCAGGCTAGTCAGGAAATGTAAAGGGGATTTACCATCACCGTAAGGAAAATGGCTGCAGTTAGATGGATAATTCTAGCTTAGTTTTTGTGTAAGGTCACTATGTGGAACTCCAGGAAGAATTTTCTAGGATTTGGTAGGTGGCATTTTTCCTAGTACTGCCATGGCGATGTCGTAAGATCTTTCCCTAAACTATTAGTGTGATTAGGGTATGGGAAATAGTACTTTAAAAATCTTCCAGTAATAATTTGTCACTTTTCATGTTCTCATAACATTTTTTTTCAGGGTAGCTGACCCTTATATGTTGTATTGTCATAGTCTATTCATGAGTACTACCCACAATTTAGAAGGTTGCAAACCAGTGCGTAGCCATAATTGACTACCCAACAAAATGCATCCTAATTAGCATGTCTCCATAGGTAAGAGTTTTGGTTATAAATAAAATACCATAATTCTCAAGACATAAATAATTCTAAGATTTAATAATTCTAAGAATTAAAACATAATTCTAAGATTAATATTAGTCATGGGCTGCACTAATTTGCATAACAATATAGGAAGATCTGTACAGATCCTGGGTAATTTAATTTCCATAAAACATAAATTTTGTTATTAGGAAAAATATTCATGAAATGCCTATTTAAAAAACAACCCAATTCTAGTAATTATGAAAGGCAGATGAATCACAGTAATTCTCTAGATAATATAAGTCGGCTGTTTTAGACTATCTGCTTAAGAAATGGATCTTCTAAAGGTTATTCCTTACAACAAGGTTTATGTTGAGTTTAAGATTATCATTTACTTGTCATCTACCATCAGAGTCACTGGTGTTTTTATTGTCTACCTAAATATAAACGCTTCCTGTTGCTTTTCAGCAGATTTTATACTTCTTTCACTTAAAATGGAGACTTTTTTGTTTTTGTGTACCACTTATAGGCAACTTTAAACTCAAACTACACAGTGTTTTAAATAGGCTATTTTAGTTGATTCTAGTTTAAATAACATCCCTCTCGTTCAAAATAGCAGACTGTGGGCAGTTTGTGGAGCCCAGATTACAGTAAGCTACTTTCCTATTTGTTTTTGTGCCGCATAGCTTATTTTGTGAAAAGGCTGAAAATTCCTTACCTCTTCTTCCTCCTCTTCTTCTGAACTGTCACCATTTCCATTTTCTTCCGAAGAGTCACTACTGCCCTAAAAATTATATATATATATATAAATATTTATGAGTGAATTATATATGTATATACATATTTAGCCAACAGCAACTAAAACTTCTTGATGTTTGAAATAAGATAAGATAAAAATATGTATTGAAATTGATTAATACCATGAGTTTGAATGATTTATTTACTTAGAATAGGTCTCATGATAATGTGAGAAACATGCTTGGCACATATGAAATGAGCAATGGCCTGTGTTCAGCTCCACAGCATTGACAATACATTGAGACATGTTGTATGCAAAAACTAGAGAATCATGGGGTTTTTCAAATATGAAAGAATGAAGGAACCATCAGGCCCAGTGCTTTAATTTAATAAGCTCAAATTGTGTTTTTCCCAACCAGTTCAAGGCAGATCTTGGATTAAGAGACAGATTACACTGCTTTATTTCGTTTGTAAAAGCTTGAGTGAAATGCTTGTGTGGCTTATTATCCAATGTAAATTGTTACCAGGTGATTCATTTAAATGTGAGCTTGGAGTGAATTGAAATCCTAATGTTATTATACAAAGCTAAACTTCCATCTGAAATATCTTTCTATCCAATTAAAACTTTTTTAAAAAAACAAATTAATTTATATATATGAGGTAAGTGTATAAAAGAAAAATGTACTCATTCAGGAGATTCATAGCAGAGCATCTCTCTGAAAAGGTTAGTATGAAATGAGAAAAAAGTAAACCAAGGAATCTGTTTCTAAAATGGAATTGTAAGTTAAGGAGTTTTAGGGCTAGGTAGTTAGCTCGGTGGCACAAGCCCCTGCCTGGCAAGTGCGAGGTCGGAAGGTCCTGAGTTTGATCCCTGGTGCCAACAACAACAAAAATGTTAAGGAGTTTTAAATTATGTTCAGGGCTAGGATCCGTCCTGGAGATTGAATGCCAGGCAAGTGCTATTTACCACTGAGCCACATTCCCAGCCCAGGCTTTACTATTTCTTAAAAGGAAATGTAAATCTAAATATCTGCAAGACAGTGAAAAGATTCTTCATCGTTCTACCAATGACAATCCAAAGGGAATTTGCAATTTTCTTGACTTTTCTGCAGCCACTGCTAAGGATACCAGGCATTAAATGTATACTCAGCTCCATTTTCTTTCTTTTCCTCTCCACACATTCTAGATCTACTTTGAAGGGCTCAGCCACAAATCCCATGTGGAGAGAACATGAGATATAATGCTCAGAAGTCCAAGCACTGCATTCTAAGCGCTGCATTAAGAATCAGATGGGAAGCGGGGCATGGTGGCACATGCCTGTAATCCCAGCACTGGGGAGGCTGAGACAGGAAGATTGTTGTGAGTTCGAGACCAGTCTGAGCTACAAAGTGAGCTTTTAGTCCAGCCTGAACTGCACAGCGAGACCCTGTCTCAAAAACACAGAAAAAAAAAAAAAAAAAAGAATCAGATGGGAGAAACATTCATGTTCTCCTCGGTCTGGGCTGTCCCCACCAGCTGTCATTCACCCAGGGAAAGGGAACACTTAGCCCTCCAGCCAAGAATAACCTCAGGTAGAGAGAGAATAACTAGGCCTCCCTTCAGTGCCATGACCTTAACCATTGTGCCTTCAGAGCCAGGGAAGGCATGAAATAGATGCTTGTGTTCGAACTATTTCTACTTGTTAGTTAAATTAAATATAGCGGACAGTATATTTACACAGTCAGAGCTGTTTTTCTCAGTGAGAGTGTCCCCGCCATTCTACATGCCTCCTCCCCTCTGGTTCTTTCCATAGTTCAGCCACACTTCTCAATCTGGGAGAGTGACTTCAGTGCTGGGTACGGTGACTCGAAGCCCTGTTGTTCTTCCCTTTTCTCCGTTCCTCTCATTTATGCGCTTGTGCCAACTTGTTGCTTGATCCCACTGAGTCCTCCTTGCAGCTAGGAAAGCTATAGGAGACTACAACCATATGACGTCCTTCAGAGAGGCTGCTATTTCACAAATGATTGTGTATAATCAGATTTGTCTGAGTGAGATATGAATCTCATAGCTAGTGCTGCTTAATGCATTTGAAGGTGACAATGTTAGACACTGTAATTTAATATAGTTAAGGGCCACCAAACTTGGTAAAATAGGAAAATAAGTCATAAATACTAGGTTGACAGTTGTATCAGGAGATACTTTTTTAATTTTAAAGCAATTATCTTACAAATTACACTTTAGTTGGGATAGACCTACTATATATAATTTGTGAAAAATTTGTATATTAAGGTTTAAGAATGTTGAGTCTGTCAATAATGAAAATTTAACTTCTCCCAACCTCATTTTCCACTGGATATTTAGTTGGATGTCCATAAAAACATCTACATGAGGATATATGGATGTAAGTATCAGATACTTCAGAAAAGTTGAGGCACTAGGTCACAGACTTGAATTTACTATCAATTTTCTTTAGTTTAAGAAAGGGAACAAAATTCCAAACAAGAAGTCTATTTCTGGGCCTGAGGTGAACCAAGCAATGGAAGACAATTCTGAAAACCCACAATTCTTGTATCACTTATGCTCATATTTCTGTGGCCACACGAACTCCCATAATTACGATGATGCTAGAAATAGTTTGCAATGGCCTTTTTCCTACCACGGTGTGGGGTCAGCGTGACACATGGTGAGATGCAGCGCCAAGCCACTGTGCTGACACAGCAATTTGAACATCTCAGCTGCTCTTAGGGACCCAGGAGTTCTGGGTCGTGTGGGGCATGACTGGTGCTTGGAATCTCAACTGTATAGCAATTAATGCAGTGGCATCTGGCTGTCACACACCACACCCTCTAGCTTTCAAAGGTCCTCTTCACAGGTAACCTGGCAAAAATGGAAACTCTTATTTTTAGTATTACTATTTTCCATTTTGTTTACAAATTTTAGGGATGTTTTGGTAATCTCATGAGCTCTTTAGTCTGTGCTGTGAATTTCTCCCTTTCCTCTGAGGTTCTTGAGCCACATGTCCATTGCAACAGAGCTGCAGTGCATGACTGAGCGTCAGGGTATTTCAGGATCTGCCCTTGTCAAGGTGTCTTTCTAAGGCAATTGCTGTACGTGAAGTCAGTTTTTAGTCTTACCAATGTGAAAACTCTGAATCCTCAGGCAAGCCAGCTGTGTCAGTAGTGACTCAACTGTAAGATGTGACAATGAACTCATCTGGGCTTAATTGCTCTAGTGAGCAATCTTTCTGGGTGAATCTACTGGGAGTTGAATTCAAGTGCTTTGATATTACATTTTATCACATTAAGATATAGTAGGTGAAAAAGAAAATTAATTTTTATACTCACCTGAAGTGCAAATCGTTTTAGAGGAGGGTAAAAGTAGCCATGCTTGTAAAGATAATATTGTGGCCTGAACTTAAAGACCTGCACAAACAAAGGACATATCGTATTCATATTTGAAGCTTAATAACTCCAAAGCACAAGTCTAGGCCAATGAAGCATGGTATAGTTACCCCATTTTCTTCAGAATCTTCTGCCTTGATTCTTCTATGCAAATTTTTCATCTGTTTAAAAGAGAATTCAATTGTTATATACGCCCTCTTCTACACAAAAATACTAAATTGGAATACTGATTACCAGGTTTTAAGAAAGAACTTACTGAGAATGCACAGGCCATCCCCAAGATACTGAGAAAAATTAAGGCAGTCTTCATTTTGGCAATGATTTCTGCAATTAATGAAATAGCAAGGTTGATAAATATTAAAATTGAGGACCCAGTTTTTTGCTCATGCCCAAAGATGAGGTATTTAATTTGTTCTCACTTGTGTCTAAATAACATTTGGGTTGATTAAAACCAATTTTCTTGGCCAGAGATGTAGTGCAGTAGTGGAGCACTTGCTAGCTCTCACGAGGCTCTGGATTCCCGTCCCAGCACAAAATCAAAACAACACACACACACACACACACACACACACACACACACACACACACACACACACACCAAAAAGAACCACCAAAAGCCCATTTTATGCAGTTGTTTTCAAATTGTTCGCTCCATGGGGGTTGTAGAAGGCTTACTTTACCCAGCCAAGTTCTGCTGAGTTTCATATTTGCTTTTAGCCTGTTTTGGTATGGCTTGTCACTGACAGGCCATTTCCCCACATAGCGCTGTAAGCACCTTAGAAAACTTACAGTGCACAACTGGGTGAGAAGCCCCTTAGTGTCGCTGACAAGGGCAAGTCACCTACATGGACTGAACTGGGGGAGTAGCTCGGTACGCTGTTGGTTTGTACTTAAAAGACTAGGCAGAAATGGAATACAGGATGTTTAAATGGTTGCTTTTGTGCAGTGACTTACAGGCAGTTTCCAGTTTCTGTGCATATGTTTTGTAGTAAAAGTTCACTTGTGAAATAGGAGGTAGGATCGTTTTGCTATGAATATCTTAGAATAACTCTGTGTGTGTGTGTGTGTGTGTGTGTGTGTGTGTGAGCAAGGCACGACATATGAAGTACTAATCTCATTGCTTATGACTCCCAATAACCATGACCCAGGATGATTTAGTGAGAAAAAGTTCTTCAGAGTCTCCTGTTGTGATAGCAGGCGTGGCTCTCCTCAAGTTACACTGGCCTACAGCTCCATTTAGGATTTTTATCTGTCAGTGTGGGAGACTCTAACAGGACATGTCAGAAATTCTCTGCAGTGCTGCCTAGGGGTGGAGACCGCAATCCTATGGCACAGGTGATGCAACTTTCAAAATGGAAATACTTTCTAACACCCCTGGGCCTTGCAGCCTTATAAAGATTCCCATGTCCTCACAAGATCCTCATAAGTAAGAGGACACAGTGACATCATACCCTATTTTATTATTTTTTAAAAATAAATAAAAATTTAAAATCAACTATTAATTAAAAATTCTATCATCTGGAGGTTGAACAAACTTAGAGGAAGGCCCACTAACATCTGCTCACTTGCATTTGGAGGCATATAACTGATAAAGCCATCTCGAACCTATGGATGGTTGGCAATATTTTGGCAGCAATGGGTAATGATGCAGACAATTTCCCTATAAATGCATTTCAAAAGCACAATATCTAAAATGCACAAACCCCTTACCGTATATTGTACATTGAAGCTAGGTTTGGGATTTTGTCCTCATCCCTCAAGATCCGTGGCTTCATACCGAGCATCCGGCCCTCACAAACATACCCAGAGAAGGCAGGGCCAGGCTCTCAGGTCGCACTCCATGTGTGTGGCGGAGCAGGCCCTTGGCTTGGGAGGCCTGCTCGCTTCCTCAGCCTGCTCTGTGCAGGCTCTGTGGTGTCACGAGCAATGCTTTCATCTCTGCAGGCTGTGGTAGGGCCCGACAGCAATCACAGAGCATTGCTGTGCAGCACCAGGAAAATGCCTGGGCGATTTATAATATTTTATAAAACTAAAATCTTAAATACATAGAACTCCGGAAAGAGCTCATGATTACATAAATTTCTCATAAAACTCATAAAAACAACCAGATGAAAACATGTCAGGGGCAATATTTTTAAAAGAACCAAGTGGAGCAATTGCCTGCCCAATAAATCTTGTTTTATTTAGTTTGTGAATCATCAAAAAAAAAAAAAAAGCAGCTCTGTAGTGACCACTACTAATTCAGACATTCTTCAAGGATTATTTTGAGAATCTGATCACAAGTTTTTATTGTGAAGAATATAAGCTACCAAAGTAACTTATTTCTTCTGTACTATATATTTTCCCTAATGATTTTTGTGTTTTGGATATTAACAGTATGAAACCTTATGTATAATGCCTAATGTATATCCAAAGTAAAGGCTAACTGTAATTTATACAAAAATTCTAATATATCTAGGCAAATTTACAAATGCAGAATAGTATTTCAGTTTATCTCAATTGCATTGTGAGAGAACAAACAGCATTCTATTGTAAGCAGAAATGGAGAGCAAGAAGCATCATTTTCTAGTTCATGATCAGAGAATTAAGAGCTTGTTTGCATGCTTAGGTTAGCAATCTAAACCTTCTGGAAACTGAATTAAAATCAGAGGGTCTAGTTTAAGGGTAACCAAATAATAAATCACATAGATACTCTACACATTACAGTGAGACTCACATTTCAATGAAAGCTCAAAGCCAAGACAGAAATGTGTGTGTGGACAGTGTCTGGTCTTAAGGTCTGAAGCTGTCAGACTGAGTCTTACCCTGTGGCGTCCTGGAGCAGGCAGACAGGCTGACCAGTGAGGGACACAGATTGGGAGCTTCCTCAGCCCTCCTGCTCACTCACTCTTGCTCGCTATAAACCTTTGTTTGCCTTTCAGCAGCCAATCACAGCCATGACCAAGGTGATGTCAGAATGTGGGTTCTCACCAGAATACCCCCAAACTTCAACACTTTTTCAAGACACAGGCTCGGCTGAACAAACATGAAACGTAGTTCCAGTGCCAAGACGTTTGCATTGTGGAATTTAATTGAAGGCTTGGATGAAGATGGATAGTTTGAATTCCAAATATATATAATAATATACTGGATTTGAATTAAAATAAATAGCAAAAGATTTAACCATTTCAAAATTTCATAGTTGCACAAGTTTTGAAAGAAAAGAAAATCCTGCATAGGTAAAAGAAGAAAAAAAGAAACTAAATAATAAAGGAAAGGAGCCCAACAATAAGTCTTTCAATATCAGTTACTTTGTCTTGAATTGCTGAAATATGCTTCCATGAATCACAAACTGAAACTGACATAAGTAAATCAATCAGATTTCATGAGACATATTTGCTGAAATTTGATACTGACTTAAAATTGTTTTGAGGATTCAGCTATTGGGAGATAGATTTAATTATTGCAAAAGAAGCTTTTGAGATCTTTCGTTTATTTGTGTAGCCCCTTTCTGATATGCAAATGATTTCACTTCATTTACTTTAGGGGGCTCTGCATAGTTCTTGCTATTCATTTCTATGCATAAATATTTTTCTATGAGTGCAGAAAAAAATCACTGACGCTGAAAGTAGTAAGCTATTGTTATCGAAATTATTCATGAAAAGCGAAGCCTAACAAATGGATTGGCGGGTGAAAGCATTAATTTTTTAATTTTCAAAGGGAAATCTAGCTGCTATACAGCCTGTGAATTTTTGTCTTTTTCTCTCTTGTTCTTAAAGGGCTCTTTCACTTTATTCTTATTTGATTCTGAGATCTGCCTCACAGTAATTTGAGAAATGAAACATAATAAATATTAGTGCAGGCCAGTCACCTGTAAGAGTCTTTGAACTCCAAAGAAAGGTGTTTCATCAAATCTGCCTAAAAGTGTAGAGTCATAAAATATATGTGGGATTGCCTCTTTTAATTCAGCTTAATGCCACAAATTTAGTTCCATTTACTGATCCTTAAATTATAGAGCATAAGAAGAAACAAGAAAGACCAATACAGTAAAAGAACATCTAAGTCCTTGTCTTTATAATTTTCATAGTTTTATAGGGAGAAAACCAGATAGCTGGAGGACACAACAACAAAAATATCCGTAAGGTTCAGAAGTGCTACAGAATGTGGAGGTTCAGTTACAACCAAAGAGCAATAGAGCAGGATCCTGACAGAGATCTAGCTTACGGAGAGGAAAGACTGTCCAGAAGGAAGAAGAAGCAGTTTTAGGAATGGAGTCAAAGGTTCTGAAAACATATGAAAGCACGTACACTGGCATCTTATTTGGGGCTCACATGCTAGTTCTCCACTTGCACTATTCCACTCATTTTACACACACACACACACACACACACACACACACACAGAAAGAAAGAGAAAAAAAATCTGAGATCGTTCCCACTATACAGATGAAATGAGTGAGACATAGTAATGGAAAGTCCATCCTGGGTTCTACAACTAACAAATGGACTAATCAAAAATCAAAGTCAAGTCTAATTCTAGCATTCACAATCACTGCTGCCTTTGCTGGTACATTCAGAAAACTTTAAGAATTCAGTAAGCTGGAAAGTAGAGTGGAGACAGTGACAAATGAGTTGCTGGAGAGATCTGCAGATGCCCCTAAGGACTGAGGGGCCCACGATAGAAGTGCAGAAAAACAAAAGATTAAGTTAGGAACCAACATTCAGATTTGCAATTTGAAAAACTCATTTAATTATTATGCAGAGCTAAGTGAGGAAAGCAAGTTTGTTATGGAGGAAGCAGACTTGAAAAAGCTCTTCGTGGTTCAAGAATGCCACCTTGAATTCTGAACACAGGTAATAGCAGTGGGCTTAGAGAGGAGGGAGCGTGAGAAAGATGGTACCAGAAGAACTTGGCATATACAAATAAGATAGTTAAGATAGCTCTTCTACTAATTTCTATTAGTTCATTGAAAGGAACAGTTAGTGATATATAGTTTGATCAATTTTTCATGTCTGTATCTGGGAATCTAAGCAACTACTTTGAAGATAACAATATGAAATATAATAACCATTGGTGGTTTGCTATAATCTTGTCTTGAAATTCTGTAAAAGTTTTATTGCTTTCTTTCTCTCTTTAAAATAAAACAGGAGTAATCTATAATATTAGTGGGTTATCCATAGGACTGGCAATGTCAGAAGTTGTTGACTTGAGCCTTTTACAGCTCAGCATATTAATATGACTTTACTTTTTATATCTCATTTTTATACTTTTCTGATGAATGGTTAAGACCAAGATAAAGCAAGACCTTACTTTGTTGAATTCATACAACTACAGTATATGAATGGCAATGGAATTCCCATCTCTGACAAAAGTAAACAAAAAAGGGGGATATAAATGAAGGTCTATTTGGTAGTGAAAAAAAAATATATATGTATATACAAAAGTTAGCATAGATATGCAGCTACTTTCTCTTAGTTCACTGAGAAGAAACTAATAGTGAACTGATAGTGTTTAGACAAGGTATCATGTCTGCATCTGTACTAGGAATAGCTACTGCAAAGACAATATGTATATTAATTATTGTAACTGTCCTGCTAACCTGTTTTGAAACTGTCTCATTGCTACTTCTTTCTCAATAAAATTATTCTATAAAAATAAAATAAAAAAGGAATCACGGATTTCCCACCTGATCCTTTTGTGAGTGTCGGGGTCATATTTTGCACAGTGTTTCATGGAGTACCCACTAGGTTGCACTCATTTGGCAAGCATGTGTTGACAGTGATGTAATGTCGCAATGACATAATGAAAGGGACGGAGGTTGAAGATCAAAAGATGGAGTTTTATTCTGGACTTTCCCACTAATTTAATTTCTTAGCTACTCTGAGGTTTCACTGTAACTAATCTTTTAACCACTGAGGATGTTTACACCAAAACAAAATTTTAAAAAGACCAATATTGTGTGACTCCTTCATCTACTGAGCCTGCTGGCCAAGTAATTGAGCTCAAGTGACCAGTCTCTTTATTTACTAGGTTAAAGGAAAGACAAGTACAGAAGAATATATGAAATGACTCCGCTGGAGTGTAACCAGCAAAATCCACAATGGAGGCAACTTTACTAGATACATTCCCTAGTTGCTTCCATAAAATAGTAGAAAGAATAAAACAGAAGGGGAAATTACACATTTAAATAGACTTCAGAGACACCAATGAAGAAAGTGACGAGCAACTAGAGAAATATAAACTGCAGTTTATCTTTTAAAATGTGATTGGGCCAGGGAGATGGCTCAGTAGAATAAGTGCCTCGCTGGCAAGCAGAAGGGCCTGAGTTCAATCCCCGCTTCTGCCAAAAAATAAATAAATAAATAAATGTGATGATATTGTTGTCATTTTAATACTGATTTATTTTCTTTTAGAGATGACATTGTTATCTGTGGTAGGGATAATAAAAACATTTTGAGTATAAATTGACAACAGTTGAAATCCTGGTATTTGTTGAATTACTTAGTCAGGATATACAGTACTTTGCTTCTGTACACTGACAAATAATCTGTAAAATTTTTTTAAGGAAGTGATTATACTAGGTGACCTCTACAGCCTTTTCAATTTCTAATATTTTGTCATTCTCTATTTCCAATGCCTTATTAAGCCCCAGATACTTCTAAGTAATTTTCTAAATACTAAGTTGATTTAATTTATTCCAGTCCCCCCCCCTTGGCAATTCTTCTAAGAACAGTACCATAGAGAAATAAAACCTGAGATCTTGATTCATTTTCTTTTTCTTTATAACTGGAGTTGTCCCAGCAACACCATTTGTTACAGTTCTTGCTATCTCATTACTGTCCTTCACGCTGTTATGAATTGATTCTCATTGATGGTGTGCAGACAAACACTCATGGCCCTGATCTACAGTGACAAGGTCCCCTGTGAGACGGGTCATTTATGGGAAATGCCTCACTCAACACGGTGTACCCTGTTTTTAAGGTGTAGCACGTCACTAGCCCTGCTCGTTTCTTTGCACTCCAACCCTTTCTCCCTTCTTTTAGTTTTTGTATTCGGTTAAGTCTTCATTACTACTTTCTAGGATATTGTATTGAGAGCCTAATCCTGAACACTTGGCTAATTTTCTCTTCCACTTCATTCTATGACAGAATTTGGAATCAAATATCAGAATGGAGTCTGGGTGGTGTTCATGCTGTTTTCTTTTACTATGGTAGAAACACTTAGCATGAGATCTATCTTCTTAAGTCTCACAAAATACTGTTAGCTGTATGTGGCCTGGTACACAGCAGAGCTCCAGCACTTACTCATTTTCTACAACTGAAACTTTAACTTTCTATTTCTCCCTCCTCCCGGCCCCTCATATCCACCATTCCACTCGGATTTCGAGTTTAACTAGTTTTCAAATCTTGTCATTGGAATCATACAGTATTTATTCTTCTGTACCTGGCTTGCTTCATCCAGCATACTGTTCTCCTGGTTTGTCTGTGTCTTTCCTATTGCAGAATTTTCTTTTTTGATATTCTATTGTATAATTGTATCACATTTTCTTTATCCATTCATCAGTCAATGGACATTTGGTTTATTTCTCCATGTGGCTAGTGTCAAAGGTGCTGCAATGAACATGAGACTACCACTGTCTCCTCAAAATATTGGCTTCAATTCCTTTGGATAAACGGCCAGACATAGAAGTGCTGTGTATATTAATCCTAAGTAGCACTGTGATTTTAGTTTCAATTTTTAAAAGAAAATTCATACTATTTTCCAGAGTAGCAGCAACATTTTACTGTACCACTGACAAGGAAAAAGACCCCAATTTCTGCACATCCTCACCAGAGAGCACTTGTTTTCTGGCAGATATAGTCATTTTAATTTTCATTTTCCTGATACTGAGCAGTACTGACACTGAGCATATTTTCATATATTAATTAGCCATTTTGGTGTCCTTTGGACAAATATCCACTTGTATCTTTAGCCCAGTTCTTAATTGAATTGTTGGGAGTTGCTATTAATTTATAGGAATTCCTTAAATATTTTGTAAAATAGCTCCTTATGAGATATATAAAGAGGTTTGCAACTATTTCCCATATTGTATAAGTTGTCTTCTTAATAGATTTTGTACCAAAATGATTTAGATCTAAGAATCCTTACCTTCTATCTCCATTTCAAGTTCCATTTATTCCTTCTAGAATAGGCTGTAAGATGCTTTGCATAAGATTTAGGAGTATCTAAAGCTTAAAACACTCATAAATACTTTATAACATTTTTCATGTAAAGTTTTGCAGCTCTTGTTTGAAAGCTTGAATATTCTGGAATAAATGATGAATATTTCCTTTCATTGTGAAAATGCTAGAATCTCGAGTGTCAGCATTATGTTTAGTTTTAAATTCTTTACCTAGTTGATTCTCTGTAAAGCCAAAAAGCATGTCTACTTCATTCTCTCTGAAACTGAAAAGCAGGTCAGGGCTGAGCACCCGAATCGCAGCCCCTTCACCGTCTTGCCCGTGTGCTTCGGACGGCATGTCTTGACGCTTTCATAGGCGATCGAAGGTTTCTCACCCCTCATCCTCTGCTTTCAGGCACACATTTCGCCTTCCACCCAGACTTATCTGTCCAACCTTTGCCTGGTTTTCCATCAGTACATTTCCAGATCTAGGACTGTATAGTCGAACAGTGGCCATTGTTCATTAAGCTTTTGGGAGCCTGAGTGCTGGGAAATATAAATGACAAAATTTACAATGCGTCCAAAGCTCTGGCCCCTTTCCTGCAAGACTTCCTTGTTCTTGTAAAGGGAAGGGCCTGTAACACTTTCCGAAATCCTACACAGTTTCTAAGAAAAACACTCATATATTCCATACACCAAAAAATAACAAATATCAAACTCGAACCTGACAGAAAGTCTTACGGAAGACCATCGTGTTCTCTTACTAGTGCACTGCACCCTTGTGGTAGCAGTGCGGTGAATGTGTGTTTATGTCATGTGTTTTTTATTGTAATGTTCTGAGGGCAAGGGCTGCCTTTATGTGGAATCGGGGACACCACATCTGTGGCTATTTACGTGAGACTAGAAGTTCTCATAGAACTTGACCTCAGGTGAACATTAGTGAAACACATCAACTGGTTTTTGCTCTTTGTATAAACTTGAAGGTTAACAAGCAATCTATTTGCAAACCACAGACTCAAGGGCAGAGTGTTTGCATGCTGTTTTCATTGATCTGGCTCCTGTCTCTAAGGGAAAACCTCCAAATGTGTTTCTTTCCTTCTAATTCTTTATTATTTGCAATTAAGCATGAGTGAATGAGTTTGACACTAGTTGGATCTACTGATGGCTTTTCTAGGTACATTTTTCCTTATTCTTTATCACTAACTTCTCTCTGCTTTTACTGATATTTAATTTTCAAGGATCTTCTATAAAAGAAAGAAAAGCGCCCTCTCTTATCCACACACAGTCCTACCTTGCTGGTCAGAGACTCTTCCTCGTCACAGTCAAGCTTCGTGAGAGCTGCCAACATTTGATGACCCATTGCCACCTGCTGCAGACTGGGCTTTTCCTCCCCAGGAAAGTCCTTGCAACCAGGACTCATGTGAATTAGCAGTGAATTCTATTTGTTTATGAATGAGTTCTTGGATAGAAACTGGAATGGGCTCTTTTCAGACACTTTTCACGTGGTTTCTTTATGTCTTACTTTCCCAAGTTTGTGCCTTTCTCCCACACCATGGTTCTGTACACACAGCATTTTCTCCTTCTTCTCTTCCTTCCTGCTGTTCCTCAGATGTTCTTCTCTGTGGCTCTTCCTTCACCTTCTTTGTAGATGTTTGCATTTTCAGATTTTTTTTTCGGTTCATCAGTCTCTTTGATAATCCTTTCTTTCCAATGGCTTTAATTGCACATCTATTTTTATATATAGATTTCCCCTTTCACTCAGGGTCATGTATTAAACTTGTAATGTGAATCCCCACTTAAAAGTTGTGACATTATCTTCCACTACCAACTGTTGTTCCCCTGTAGTCTTGGTCCTGCAGCTCAAGAGCTGGAAAAAAAATTTTTTAAAAAGTTAGAAATTTAGATGTCACCTTTCCCATTGCATCCTAGACTTTATGCCCCTATTCCCATGTAATGCTGTCAATTCTACATCCGTGAAGTCTTCTGTCTGTTCCAGGACCTCTGACATCTAACAAAGGCAGCCTCATCTGGGTAACACCAGGGTCTTGTTACCGTCTTCCAACATTTGCCATACCGGTTTCCATAAAGATGTTCCAAATCTCTGCTCAAAATTGTCCATAGCTGTAGTGCTGCTATGAAAACGCTTGAACGCCTCAAGAGTTTCATGGAAAGCCCTTGCTGAGTGGGCTCCAACCAGCCCTTGGGCTTCCTTGCTCTCATGCCTCTCCTTCCTACCCAGCTCACCCATTCTGAAACATCTCCTATGCCCCATGTATTTCACCTGAGCCTTGCATGTGATACTCTGTGTGTCTAGGTCATCCATAACTCCCATCATTCATGAAGCCTGACCTGATTTCCATCCCATTTGTGGCTGTGCTGTGCATCTCTCCCATATATTTTCATGGCAGAATAGTACCAAATCTTCTCTTCTGGGACTGGTTGAACTTCTCCCATGGCTTCCAGATAGATCATAAGGTTTGAAGAGTTCTTATTTACTGTCACATCTCCAGCCATTCAGTACAGAGTCTGACAGAGGGCACATCTGACTGACATGAGTGAGTGAAGAACCATCTCTCACAGTATTTTGCAGTCTTTTTAAAAATCATCATTCTTATAAGCCTCCCTGGTTCCAGAGGCTGGAAGTCTGAAATCAAAGTAGCCATCAACTGGAACATTGGTGAATGTTCTCTCTCTGATTTGCAGATGACTGGTTTTATTTTATTTTGACATCTGCACATGCTCTGAGGTCAAATCTCTCACATACTGTTTAATTCTTTTATACTAAACAATTTAAAAGTGCAAGTTAATTCTTTAAAAATAATTTGGCTTGTTAAAGTGACTAATTATAGTCATTTTAGCTAGAAAATTAATCCTGAGGAGTAAGATTTTGTTGAATAGAGCTGAAGCTGAGAGGACAAGATCTAGATTTTTTCCTGATGACTAAGAACCAGGGTTTATTTTCCTCCCAATAATGCATATTGTTCTTTTTGAGAATGCATGGTCTGTTAATGTAGCTTTTGATCCCAGAGATTGAATAAGAAATTTTGACTCGTCTCTTACAGTAGAAGGTTAGAGCTATCTGTGTTTTTGGTTTGCATGCTCAACTACAGTCTGAAAATACTAAATTAATATTTTAGACCTAAACAATTCATAAATTTTAAATTTCATTCTCTTCTGCGTGGTGAACGGCCTCTCATTGTGCCCACTCCTGCGAGGCAGGACATGAATTGCTCCCCTGGCCAGAACCTGCATGCAGCATGCCCCACAGGCCTGCCAGTCGCTAAGCAGTGTCTCCCTGCCAGGTTGGTTGCCTCCGAGGGGCCGTGCTTGTGTTCAAGTAGCCCTGCGCATCGCCTAATGCTCCGTTAGAAGGCCTGCACCCCAGGCCTCTCTTCACCAGATCACAAGGCACTGAATCATTTCACATCACCACAAGAAGAGTGAAGGTAGATGTGGTACCATAAGGTACTAGCTGGGGAAAGGCAGAGCGAGAGGAGCCATATCCACGTCACTTTTAGTATAGAATGTTATTACAATTGCTCTGTTATTATTAGTTATTATTGTCAATCCCTTACTGAGCTTAATTTATAAATTAAACGTTATCTTGTGCACATACAGGAATGAGTGATTCATGCAGGGTGTAGTGCAAACTATGGTTTTATGCATTCGTTGGGAGTCTTGAAACCTATTCCCCAAGAATAGGAGAGGCTACTGTATTTGTAAAATGAGGTTGTTGTAATCTTATCAAGATCTCTTCTGTGCAGGTACAATATCAGTAATCACTGTAAAATGTAATTCATGAACTTGTTTATGGCCACAGAAATTAAACACCTAGTTTTCATTTAATAGTTTTAACCTTTTCTACCTCTCTTTCATGCCACATTTATCTTTAAGGTTGCCTTAATCAGTTCAAGCTGCTATAAAAGAACATCATACATGGATTGGCTCAAACAACAAATCTTCTCACAGTTCTGGAAGGTTTAAGGATGAAATAAAAGTAGCTGCTAACCAAAAAGTTGGTGGGTGCTCCCTTTTTGGTTTTCAAATGGCTGGTTTGTATCGTATTTTCACATGTGAACATGTTGTGAAGCCAAATCTCTCACATGTTGTTAAATTCTGTTATACTGGATAATTCAACAGTGCATGCCAACCCCTTAGAATATTTTGGGCTGTTAAAATGATTAATCTAATAATTAAGCATTAAAAGAATGGAAATACATATATTCTTGAAATTTCTGCATTTCAGTTAACCAATGAACTTTTTTTGAGGCTTCAGCACTTTTTATGTGCTTCAGGCTGGCCTTTTAACTCACTGTGTAGCCCAGAGTGACCTCAAAATCCCAGGGACCCTCCTGCCACAGCCTCCTGAGTGCTGGGATTACAGGTGTGTGTCACCATGCCTAGAAAGCAAAGAACTTCTATGGTTAGAAACAAAAAGGACTTCCATTTGTTCAGGGACACAGGTCTAGTAGTAAATAGCAATTTATTAATATGCTAAGACATCCTAACTTCTGTAACCTTTTCCATTCTGTACAAGCCATAGTTAAGGGAAACAAACAAATAAAAATACTTTTCTACACATAGACAGCCTGAGGGATAATTTTTTCTTTATCTTTTTTTTTTTTCCCCCTGAGGTACTAGGGGTTGAACTCAGGAACTTGTGCTTGTCAGGCACTTATTCCACTGGACTATTTCCCCAGCTTCCTGAAGGATAATTTTGACCTACTCTTGATGTTATAATTTTCTCAGTAAGAAACTATCAAAGGGAAAATTTCATGGAATTATTTGGTTATTGGTTGTTTTGTGATTAATCTGAGCATTCATTTCATGAGTATTCATTTTGTTTTGTTAAAATGACTAATGTTTTATCATATCAGTGCATTCTTTGGTGAAGAACTGAAAAGTCCATTCTCAGAAATCACCACTGCATGGCTTCCACAATTGATAAATATAGTATTTTAGTTTCTGGTTGGGTTATATTTTTGGTGTTACTTAGATTTCCCACTGCCTCAGACCTTCTGCAATGATCCACAATAATAACAGTTTGTGATTCCACAAGAAACAAATCACTGCCAGCCTTTACTTATGGTGTTGAAATTTTACACCACATGGTTCATTCTGTTGCATTAACCAGAAAGAGTCCAACTGTCCCTGGGTGTTTGAAGCAAGCTGGTCACTTAGTGGGCATTATTGGGAACTCCGTGGTGCTTTCTGCTTAGTTGGGTCCAACATAGATTCGTATGGATACCACTAATCTAGGGCATTGCAAATAATCATCTCCCTTCAGAAAGAGTAACATTTCTACACATGGCTCATATTTTTGCAGGTGATTTTTTTTTTCTCCCATTACTTTCAGTAAGATCATCTGCCCCCAGGGCTGTAGCTTTAGGAATTTTTCTTTTTGCATTTTCTAGTTACTTCTCTGCTTTCCTTTATTCATATTACTGAGTCTTGCCATCAGATGCTACATATATAGAAAGAACTTGTTGAATGTTTGGTGACCCACTGGATGATGGCCGATCACTTTTTATAGTGTCTGACCCTCACTGCCAAGGAGGAGACCCTTCCTACCACCCTGCAATCTGAGTAAGGTATCAAGTTAAGGGCTGGCCAAATAGGTCAGTGGATTAAGGTTCCTGAAAACAGGTGCAGGGCTGGGGGCTTGATCCCTAGGCCTGCTGTGCCGGGCAGGGCATGCTGAGACAGCACTTGACACTGGGCATGATGGCGCACTCCTTTAATCCCAGCTCTTGCGAGGCTGTAATCAGGAGCCTAGTAGTGAGACCCTGAACAGCCTGAGATCCTTTCCCTAAAATACAAAAAAAAAATAAATAAATAAATAAATAAACCCAAGATATCAAGTTATTTAGGTTAAAATTTCTAAACACTGGAAAACTACATTTTTAGAGACATTGTTAAAGGTAAAGTGTTTCTCTCCCTTTATCCCTTTCTGCATACTTAAGGCGCTGACATGTTCAGAGGCAGAGAGGAAACTGACACTCTCTTCTTGATTTTTGAACTAAAAAATTTTAATCTGCTCATAATAAGTTGGATAGAGTACAGTGATGACTTCAGTGGTAGGTGAGACACATAAGCAGCTCTGTTTTTTTCTTTTTTTTTTTTTTGAGGAAAAAACTTTATTGGATAGAAAAGCTTCTGTCAGAGAGGGCAGACGTGGGGCCTGAGTGGGTTGCCCCAGCAGCTCTCTTTCTAAAAATCACTTTTCACAGCTCTGGGCAGCATCAACTTTTGTGACTGTGAACATCATTGCCGTGATTCACCTGACCTGAAAAACTCTCCTTTTTAGAAGAAAAATGTTTAAATTTGAAAAATGTATATTTCAAGTTTAGATACATGTATTGTAAAATCTAGAAATAACAAGCACTTGATAGTTATTTAAATTTAATTTCAAAATCTTGATAGCCAAAGCAGACCTATTCAGGATCCCACAGTAAAGGGAAAACAGCAGGTAAAATAACAGCGATAAGTGAAGAACCCATTAAAATGTCAAGACTTTAACCTAATATTACAAAGTTAGAAAGCATAGGGAGCTCCTTGTTTTTCTTTAAATCTGGTGAGTTGGCATCTGCAGATCATTCCTTCCTTTGGTCTTGGTGGCTTTACCTCTAGAGTGGGGGGTCAAGGGATTTGCCTTCAATTTCAGGCTGATTTAAAACCAGAGCCAAGTCCTCCTTGTAATTACACTTTCCTGTAATAGCTCAAGAGCTGCGCTCCATGTTCAAGTTCATCGTTATTAAGGCACGGGCACAGTGTTTGCTGCTGGTGGTGCTACTGTGTCAAACCAAGAGGAGCCACAACCCAGGGAAGGCCAGAATTGGTCTTTGTGGTGGGAGGGGTGCTGGCCACCATGGGAGAGGAGTTTCCTACAACTTTGGATGCTTTGACATTGGGAGTGGACATTATTTGTGATCAGAGAGGAGCCTTACAAAAGAATAGGTTATTTGGAAACAATCAAATTAAAGGACTGTAAAGAAGACAGCAAATGAGGCATTGGATGGAGTGGGACTGGTGTGCAGCACTGGGGCTGCAGGAACCATTAGGGACACAGCACCACAGGCAGCTGGGAAAGCAGGGGTGGGCAGGGAGAGGGGGCAGGGCAAGCTGGTCTGACTGAGAAATCAAACACCTCACTGCACTTAACTGTAGGAAGAATACAAGAGGTTAGAACTTTTTAAAGCTCCTCTGTGACACCCGTGAGAAAAACATTTCTTCATTATTTCAAGATAGAGAAGTTCAGTTAGCACAATCTAGCAACTTATTTCAAAACATAAAGAATGATCACAATTTTCTGAAACTTATTTTTGCTAATAGCTCCAATGTGCTGTAGCTATGATTTTGTTTTCCATTTTACTTATAAAGTTCTTGACATTACTCATCATTCACTTTATAATACACGCACATGGCATTTTAAACACTTAGAAGTAATTTCCTTTAGTAACGGAATTCACTCTTTGTGAAAACCATATCACACATAATATGTTTTAATAATTGCCTTGCTCATGATGCGCACCTTCATCCCACAGGACTCCTCAGCTGATGAAAAGGTAAGCCAGAAGTTAATTAGCTCGTTCATTACACGCTCACAGGATATCATTCACTCTTTGCATGATAATGAAGGGTTCTGAAAGTGATTTAATTTGTACAAGGTTTCAGGGTGATGCAGTTTTGAGTGACATGCTTAAGACAAATGTGATTTCACTAAGTAGAAGTGCAACGATATTCTTTAATGTAAAGCAATGAGTTTCACTCTAATTGATACTTCATATTTCTTTAAAATGTCTGTCTTCTTTCCTTGTTTTAAAAATAGTTCTAACTATTTTAACCAAATAATTTATTGGATAAAAATTTCAGAGCTAAAATTTCCAAAGTTATACTTTTTCAGTTACTTCTTCTGTATAGATGAAGTTAATACATGAAATTTATTTCTAATGTAAGAAGGAATTAGTATGCTTTGCACTCACAATCTATAAATTCCTTAACTATATGAAATTACCTTATTGGCACAGTTGTTTAAGACAAGAACCTTTAGCCTTAGCAATAACAATAAAGCTTACACCTTCAGCCCTTTCCATATTCTCAGGGCACCTATGTATGAAGCCAAATGTGAAAGATAAATTTAAATGTGAGTCACTTTCAGTGTGCTTCTTATCGATAGACCTCAGCTTCTTCAGATAATACTAAGCAAGGAAAACTGAAAGATAAGATTGGAGAATTACTTGTTTGTCTATTTTACTCGGAATGTCTTATACCTACAAAGGCATTGAACACACTATTTATCCCTTCACTTTGGGACATTTTCAGGGAGAACTTATTTCTGTACCTAATGGATACAAAAGTACTACTAGAGTAGGAAATTTATAACCTCTCAATTTCATTTTTTTATAAAGTCTAAATTGGTATTTCAGTGAAGCAGTAGTAGCACAAGGCAGCTCCTCTCTAATTAAGTCTGGAACACTCCAGGCAATAGACACGCCAGTTTCCTTGCCATTCACCCATTCATTCACCCATCCATTATGTTCAAAACCTACTATGGACCAGGCACAGTGCCGAGGGAAGTGTGGAGTATTAATGAGATAGTGTAATTCATTGCTTTACATTAATTAAAGAATATCGTTGCACTTCTACTTAGTTAAATCACATTTGTCTTAAGCATGTCACTCAAAACTGCATCACCCTGAAACCTTGTACAAATTAAATCACTTTCAGAACCCTTCATTATCATGCAAAGAGTGAATGATATCCTGTGAGCGTGTAATGAACGAGCTAATTAACTTCTGGCTTACTTTTTCATCAGCTGAGGAGTCCTGTGGGATGAAGGTGCGCATCATGAGCAAGGCAATTATTAAAACGTATTATGTGTGATACGGTTTTCACAAAGAGTGAATTCCGTTACTGAAGGAGATTACTTCTAAGTGCTTAAAACGCCTTGTGCGTGTATTATTAAGTGAATGATCTCCATCCCCATCATGCCATGTGGCCCTGCCCCCAGGGCCTGCCGAGAGGACAAATGAGACCCTATGTGCTGACTTGTGCCTATAATCCCAGCCCTGAGGCTGAAAACGAAGGATCACTACGAGTCCAATCTCTGTTATGAGACCCTGTAGACTCTGTATTAAATGCATTAAAAAAACTGAATGATGGGTAATGTCAAGAACTTTATAAGTAAAATGGAAAGCAGGGTGCAAAAATAGTTAAAACAAAAACTCTGTGTACAGCATCTTTGTGAAAAGACTCACTGGAGCCATGTCAAGATCCACCTTCTACCATAGTCAAACCATCGAGAAAAAATTCTTTTCACAGTGTTCCTACACTTGACTTTTTTCTTTTTCAAAGAACAAATAGTCAACACAATAATAACTAAATAAAAGAAGCGCATTCTAGTAAACATTTTAAAGATGCCAGTGTAAGTGTTTAATGTGAATTTAATTGAGGTGAGCAGCCTTTTCATTGCTCTAGCCCTATAAATGCTTTTGCTAACTCCAAATGGACGAACGTGTTTCATTTCCAGTAATATTGGAAACCATTTGCTAAGTCTTACTAGAAGTCTTCCTATATCATTCCACAATTGTTTTCATCTTTATTTACTTTATTTTTTAAAAGCACATCAAAGTTGTAGGATCCAAAAGTGGAATTACTTTTCAAACAAACTTATCCAAAAAATAGCTTGTACCACCCAAAACTTCCAGGCCCCATTTTTACCTGGAATGTGGTGTATGTAGCATTAATTGTCAGACAGCACTTTATAGGGGGAGCTATTGCTTATTTCCAACTTGACTCTGTAGAAGATCTAGATCAGAAAAGTACTGTTTTATTTCCCTTCAAAGTATAGAAGGATTGGTCTGTGGATCTGTGCTTGTGTCCATGTGAGAAAGTGAACCAGTGCTTCTGTCCCCATAAGGAAGTGTTGATATAGAGAGCTCAATTCAGCCCATGCTAACGGTTGGGTCATGTTCAAAGTGGGCAGGATAGAAAGTAGCATGAGAATATAGATTTATCTATTGCCTCCTCAAAATTATTGTTTAAATTAAGGTATAAATACACATAATAAAAGGGACAGCCAAATAGGTCCTCTGAACTTTTTCTTAATTTAATGAGAAGAAAGATTTATACTAATAGTGTCTGGACAGGACATCATGTCTGCATCTTGTACTACGAATAACCACTACAAAGACAACAATTGCAATGTATTAATTACCAAAACTGTCCTACTAATCGGTTTTGAAACTGTCTCATTGTTATTTGTTTCACAATAAAATTAATACAAATAAATAAAAAAATAGCTCAGCTGATTAAAATGCCTGCTGAGGCAGATGTAGGGCCCAGGGGTTCAATCCCCAGGCCTCTGAGCTGGCCCTGCGGCCGACGCACACTGAGGTGGTGATTGAGACTGGACATGGTGGTGCGCGCCTGTAATCCCAGCACACGGGAGGCTGCAAGCAGGACATCACTGTGAGTCCAATCTACGCAGTGAGACCCTGTAGACCTTGTACTAAGTACAAACAAGCAAAAAAAAAATTACACATAGTGAAATGCCTAGAATTTAGCGCACAGTTTGATGAGTTTTAGTAAATGCTGATACTCTAATCCACACATGAAACATTTCCATTACATTAAAAAGTTCTTTCTCTTCTCAATATGTGAGGGATACCCACTGTTCTAATTTTTAGTCAATAGATTAAATAGATTAGTTTTGCCCTTTCTTGAACTTCATAGAAGTAGAATTTTTACGTCTTTTTTTGTATCTTACTCTTTTGCTAAACATACATTTATTCTCAATCATTCATGTGTCAGTTCATTATTTTTATTGACAAACAGTACTCCACTATATTGTTATTCAAACTTTTATCAGGCCTTTGTTTTGTTTAAATATGGAAAATATTCTTCTATCATAAAACTACAGTGAACAATACATGCTCATCTTTCCATGAATACATGGCATAATTTAATTTTAAATCTAAACCGCAATGAATTACAGCACTGATGCGTTGCCATAATGTGGGTATAGTTTGCCTCAGACGGATCATGCATTGGAAATTTAGCCTTCAGTGTGGTTAGGAGAGGACGGGACTTTTAAAAGCTGGAATCTAGCAGGAGGGTGACAGGCCGTGGGGCAGGAACACCGACCTTGAAGAGAACTGGGATAATTCTAAGGGAAACCAGCTGGCTTTCACAGCACAGTTGCTATAAAGAGATCGAGCCTGGACCCTCCTGCTCTTGGGCTCCTGCTTTTGTGTATAACCCCCCGCCTCTTGCATCTGCTCCACCATGACATAAGCCCCCCTGACACTGAACACTCACCAGAGTTAGAGTCACTGAGTTGGAACCATCAGTTTCCAAGCTGTGAGGTGAAGATCATCTTTCTTATACACATTTTGCACTGTGCTATAGAAATGGAGACTACACAGACTCTGGATATGCATGATCCCGCAGGAAGCAGGTCACACAGCTTGAGGTGAACAGTGGGTGGGGAAGCTTCCTTCGCATTTCCGGCCCTGTCTATCACTGCATTCCCACGGAGCTCTGCCTCCCATCCAACGAGCTGCAGCATTGGATTCTCACAGGACCAGAAGCCCTGGTGTGAGCTGTGCATATGAGGGATCCAAATGGAGGACTGCTTATTAAAATCTAATCCGCATAGCACACACCCCTTCCACAAAACAGCTTCTGGTGCTACAAAGGCTATGGACTTCTGGAGTAATGCTGAATCGAGCCCTAAATGGCTGCCTTGGACCAGAACAAGTGCTCTTCTCAGGATGGCAAGTGCTCCACACTGCAGGGCTTGCACGTCAGCCGTGAGCATCTCTGCTGACTGCTTTGGGCCCCGTGTGGGAGTAGCTATCCGCTGGAACTGTGCTGGAAAGGCAGACCTAGAACCTGCCACATGGGACTTCAGTACTGCCCATTCTGAACCTCTGAGCCTTAGTTTTATGATTTATACGATAAAAGTTCCCATCTTGATAAGGATAAAAGTTAAGTGCGATCTATTAGGCAAGGTCATACCAAATCTAATTTGCATAAAGTGTACTGAGAATGACATATGCATTTATGTACATGAGTGTGTGTCTGTGTGTGTGTTAGGCAAAATAAGCTGAATGTGTAATTTTTGTTCTAGTTCATGTTCTGTGGATAATGAGACAACTTAAATTTTTTAAAAAACTGTTTTAAAGTGATTCTGTGGTTACGGGTACATTAGGCAAGTGGCATAGTAAGTGAAGCATTCTTTAATGGACACAAATCTAACATTTGTTTCTCAATAAATAGAATTCCATCTAGATTTTCTGGACTTGGAGCTTCTCTGTGCCATCTGCTAGTCAGGCATGTGGAGTTCTGACACCTTCAGCCTTGGGGCTTCCATGTGTGCTGTGGCCATGGATCCAGCTGCAGAGGGGAAGGAGAAAAGAATAGTTCTTCAGGAGGTAAGTGGTACACCCTTTCTCTTCTCTTTCCACCCACTATACCTGACCCTCCTGGAAAAGCCTTATTGCAAAAGAGGCTGGGAAATATGTGTCTGCAAATAGGTTTGTTGATTGGTTGGCAGAGCTTGGGAGACAACTGATTTTCTTCTTTCCTGCATAACTGCTCATATGAGGACTTTTGTGTCTTTTTTCTTAAGAATTATCTTCTTCATTCAAAATGGAGCTCACTAATCTAGCCTCTCATCACATGCAAAATCTCAGGATATCTTTGAAAGTACAGAGATAAAGTGATGCTTCCCACCCTGCTTAAAACCCAGATTAAGGGACTCTTCTTAGAAGACATATGAAGTTTATGGCAACCAAAGCCAAGGAAGAAATGTAGCAAAGACTAAAATCTACACAGAAACCCATAATAGCATTAATTCATCTTCCCTCTGAATTTTTCCAAAGTTTAAACTACAAAATAATTATAAATAAGTTCAACAGATAGCTTTCATTGGATGCATTCCAATATATATTGGTACCAGGGATCAAACTCAGGACCTTGTACTTGCCAGGCTCATGCTTATGCCACTGAGCTGTCTTCCCAGACTTGAATATATTTTAAACAAAATTTGAAGCAGTACATGCTTCCAGTAATTTTGTTGTCTGTCCCTTATTTTTATTATAAATATATGGTAGGTATAACTTTTGGGTAAATCACAATGGATTATAATTCTTAGGAGAGTAACAGCAATATTAGTAATAATAAAAACAAACATTTCATAGAAGTAGACAAACTTCAATCTAAACTCTCAGAGGAATTTACTTTGTAGGTTATTTGCTGGCATCTAATTCCAAGATGGAAAGGGACCAACTATGTTTAATATATATATGACCAACAGAAGAATCCTTCAGAAATTCACTTTCTGCTAGAAATATTCCTTAATCATCCCCATCCAGAAGTGACAAATAAGTAACTCAATCTCTGAGACAATCATTGTCAGGAGAAGCTCTGTGATATCCATAGTGCCCACGTCTACAGTGTTGTGCTTATAGTATGTGTTTAGGAATCACAGATTATAATTTCAAAAACTCAATGTAAATGATCATTTGGAAGTTGTATCTTGCATCTTACTGGCACCATTATGATTCTGTTCTCTTGTACACTGAACAGTCTCCAAGGAATTTCTTTCATCAAATGTCAGCAATTGGTTACCTTTTGGACTCAAAGAACATGGTCATCTCTACCTCTCCCACATTTTGTGATCTTGTTCAAACAAATCTAAGTTTTTTATTTTTTATTTTTGGTGGAACTGGGGATTGAACTCAGGCCCTAGCACTTGCCAGGAAAGTGCTTATTCTACTGAGCTATCTCCCTGGCCCCTCTAAGGTTCTTTATTAGGTATTGTATCAGTCAGGTTTTTACTGGAGGAACAGATATAACACAAGAAGTACAAATGTATAACAAGTTACAAGATTGGCTTTCAATAGTCAAACACCAAGTCAGATGAGGAAGCTTGCAGAGGGCATCTACACGCTGGAGACTGAAGGGTTCAGTCCAAGGTCTGAAGCTCACTGAAGAGTTCCATTCAAGTCCACAACAAGAAGCTGATAGATCTGTGATGGAAGGTTGATGGGTCTATACCAGAAGACTGAAGAAACCAAAGTGGACACTTCTAGGTCTGTAGTAGAAGCCAGGAGATGACAATCAAGCTGACTTTGAGGAAGACCGGAACTCCTCTGAGGAAATGGGACACTCCATTCTTCCTCAGTTCCCGTTTACACCCTTTAAGTGAGTGGGGCCTCCATTTCCTAGGATGTGGAATTGCTGAGCCGCTTTATTTAAGCTTTTAACTTCTCAAGTTGACACAATAGGTTAACCACTATAGATATACTGGCTAGGTTTCTCTAAAGGAACACCATTGAGTGTGTGTGTGTGTGTGAAAATGGAGAGGACGTAAATCAATCATCTTCACCCTGGAGAGTTAGAGGATACAGCCACTGCTCAGCCCTAGAAGCTGGAAGCTACAAAGCAGGAAGAATCAAGGACACAGCACCAGTCTATCTCCCCCAACAGCTGCTGGTATGAGTCTGCCTTGGAAGGCCAAAACACTGGAATCTGATGCCAAGCAGAAATACTCTAAACAAAAGACAGACCAGATGAAGCAGAAAAGAGCCTCTGAACAAGACAGCAGACTTTCTTCCTCTCTTGGCTGGAACTGAAGGTCATGTTAGGAAACCTTTACTCAACATGAGGAGACCGTGGAAATTGGGCACTTTGAATACACAGAACTTCTGTACTGGTGAAGGTAGACATGATGTCTGATAGCAAGCCATCGTCTCTCGAATCAATGACAAACAAACAAAACATACATCACCTACTTTATCAGCCAGTTTTCAGTTGGCGGGACAACTTAAGGAAGGAGAGACACATTTCTGTGTGCAGTTTTAGAGGCTTCGATCAAGGGCTGACTTGCTCGAGGCAGGAGCATCGTGGCGTAGAGTAGGTGGAGAAAAACTGCTTAGTTCGTGATGGCTGAGAAGCAGAGAAGATCGGAAAAGTGCTGCTGGAAGGAAGGGGCCAGGGACAGCCAGATACTCACAGAAGCGGGTTTTCTTGGTCTCTTAGGCATCTCTCAACAAATCACAATGAGAATCAGAATTAACTGTCACAACTACATTTAAGCGGATCCATAGAGTCAGGCATGACTTACGCGCGTGTAGCTCCGTTTCAATGCCTGACTGAGGATATTAGCATTCAGGAGAACACATCTGAAAGATAATTACTCATTTGTTGACAGCCTCAGGTTTATTAATATTTCAAGCTATATCAGCAGAAATCCATTGTCTTCACAAACTTTTTATGGCACTAAAACTTGAGATACACTACCTGTAATATTTGGAAAGAAACCATTGATTTTACTTTAATTATATAATTATCATCTGGTAATTTTAGATGGAAAAATCTAGTGAAGTGTGGGGAAGAAAATTAGAATTGTTCTTAAACTTACCACCCTGCTAACAGGTGTGAAGATTTATGTGTGCAAGTGTGCCTTATTTAAGTTAATCTTATCTAATTTTGGTTTATTTCCCTAAAACTTATGATTCATTGACAGTACTTTTCCACAGCACTATTGTTATTTGTCCTTTTTTAAAACATTGCTTATGTTTCAGTGAAACTTTGGGAAGAAATAAGGAAAATAAACATGCTCAGCTTGTTTATTTAAACCTCTTCAATCTTTTATCTACAGCTATACTTGAAACACCCTCTGGAGCTTCCTAAATCCGGTTCCCTCCAACTCTACCCTCATTGTCCCACAACAAAAAATGTCTGGTCAGGTCTCTAGTATTTCTTTACATTATTAAAATTACTTTACTGCCCAATATTTTGTTGTTGCATAATACTTATCAATATCTCTATACCAGATTTTCTCTATTTATATTGTTAGAAAAGTTTTATAAATTTTGTTGTTTTAATTAGTGACTTGAAATCACTCATATTTACCTTTATCACTACGTTAGAGATCAATTCTCAGGAAACTGTCCTAGAAATACAATCATTGTACCAGAAGTTGTAATACTTTCAAGTTTTAGTATCAATTGAGTTTCCAAAATATTTGAACTGCGGTAAATTCTTACAAACTAGCCTGTGGCCATGCCTGACACTGAGCCCTCAGCAGAATCGGAGCTGGTTCTCTGACACAAGCCACCTTGCTAGAAGGCCCTCCACTTCTTTTGAATAATAACATACCAAGTAACACTGTGAACAAGCCCCAAATACCTGTGTTAAAAATCAGACATAAATATATAAAGAATAGTTTCTCATTGAATATGTTAATAGTTACTTGGGGATTATATGTATTTTGATCTTCTCAAATAATAAAACAGTACAGATAAACATAGAAACAGGATGAACGTTTCATTTTTAATTTTCCAGAGCAAATCATTCAATCATTAGTCAAGCAAAATGAGAAAAGTCAGTACCTTACCACTTATAATGAGGCTTTGTCCAAAACCCTACGTGACTTCTTGGTTCTGCTACACAACTTCAACATTAACATGAAAGAAAATTCTCAAAAGGAAAGTTTTTAGCTGCCTAAAACCAAGCCTGGTGACACCTGTCTCAGATGATGGGATGAGCATGTTTATTTTCCTTATTTCTTTCCAAAGTTTCACTGAAACATAAGCAATGTTTTAAAAAAGGACAAATAACAATAGTGCTGTGGAAAAGTACTGTCAATGAATCATAAGTTCTAGGGAAATAAACCAAAATTAGATAAGATTAACTTAAATAAAGCACACTTGCACATATAAACATCCAGAAAATCAAAGTTAATAATATTCCTTCTGAAGGAACTTCTAAAGAAGCTCTGAGTTCAAAATCCACATATGTAAAGAGGAAGGCTATGAGATGATTAATGGGAATTGATTAAAGAGCTCCTTTGTGAGCACTAGGCAGCTCCTGCATACCCCACATGGAGAATAATTCAGGAGATGCTTCAGGGCGACACTGTGAGGGGATAACGACAGACAGAAGAGTAGAGTCCATGTCCACCTAGCAACAGAGGCCTCAGCCAACCTGTGGGGAGCTCTGAAGAGTGGTGATCCTGAAACTGTGCACCTGAGACAAGTCCAAGTCCTACACTCCGCTCTTTGTTGGCCCACCTTTGGGTGCCTCTGTGTGTGAGCCTAGCATGGTGATGTGGTTTCCTTCAGGGATGCTGACAGAGGGCCTCTGCTCACAGCCGAGTGAGTGAGCACCCTGCCGGGAGGACAGGCTGTGCACCTCTCTGAGCCCCTGCACACCCAGAACTCTTCTCCAAAGAGGATGCAGGCACCTCTAGAGAAGAGCGCCAGTGTGTGCCCTGAAGGATGAGCACAGCAGAACTTGGTGACACAGGGAAGCACTTCAGGCTTCCAAACCAGACACTGATGGGCTCATGAAAAACAGCAGTTTAAGTTTTCATGTTTTTTTTCTTCAAGTTTGCAGGCCATATGATATTCACAATGCTTAATTAAAGATGCTGTATTGGAGACCGGCCAGAGACAGCGCGGCCGACTCCGCCGTCCTGCTCCATCCCGCCCGCCCCCGCCCAGCTCCTGAGAC